>MU185924.1:34447-60808 GCA_016904865.1 Pissodes strobi
GGTATTGCACAAAAGCAACAAGTCTTTAAGTTCGAAATATATATAATACGCCTAAATATAAAATTGTATACCTAAATATACAGCGAAATATTAGGTAAAAGTTTCACTCACTTAAAAAGCAAGAAAATGACACTAATTAGGGCAGCCATTATCGTCAAATTCTCAAACTAATCGTTTCGATACACAATACATCGAAGACGACGAGTTGGGACTCAGAATCCCAGTCGTTCCGCGTGACAATCAACGTTAAATGCGGAAGTACGCACTATAAAATAATCAATACTTTTACTGGGCTTAAATTTAAAAAGCGTTCATTACCATATAATTTTGTCTGATTTGGCAACGTTGTTCGGTGCGCTATATCAATACCTCCTCCTACAGGGAGGCCTGACGGCTTACGCGTGACGTCATCAAATCTAGGTAAAAGTTATTTACAGGACAGGCGTATATTTAAATGTGCAAACTGACTAACTATGACAAATCTTGATGACCGAGATATCGATTCCTACTAAGTGGGCCAAGGTAAAGCGAAAAATGTCAACCATTTTGACACCCGTCAAAATCCTGCCAAACGACATTGATATTTTATGATGTCATTTGTCTTTTTTGAAAATTGTGAGTTAAAATTTTTTTAAAAAATGACGGAGCTGTCAGAACTTGTCATTTGTTTTAATAGAAAAAAAATACTTAAATCTGATTCTTTTCATTTTAAGGTAGTTTATTTATAAAGCTTTATACAGGTTTCAGATTTTATTTTTTGGGTTACATTAAGTATATTATTAGGGTCTAATATTTATTTTTTAAAGTCTCCAGTTTTCTTTGTTTCTCAAAAAATATGATTATGTTTAGAACAATAATTATTAAGAAATGTATTTGAAATGTTGCTAAGAATCACTTGCCAAAAAACTAGCCGAAACCGAAACGAAACCATACAATTAATCACAAAAAAATATATATAAAATTGTACTGCAACAAAAGTGGGTAAACAAGCTGGCCGAGCGGCACACATTAAGGTATTGCACAAAAGCAACAAGTCTTTAAGTTCGAAATATATAGTTTTACGTATTTAAAAATACGCCTAAATATAAATTGTATACCTAAATATACAACGAAATATTGGGTAAAAGTTTCACTCACTTAAAAAGCAAGAAAATGACACTAATTAGGGCAGCCATTATCGCCAAATTCTCAAATTAATCGTTTCGATACACGAGTTGGGACTTGAAATTCCAGTCGTTTCGCGTGACAATCAAAGTTAAATGTGGAAGTACGCGCTATAAAATAATCAATACCTTTACTGGGCTTCCATTCAATGGTATTCTTATGGCAAAAGCATTTGACTATGATTGCTGTGACGTCATTACGATTTTAATATTAGCCAGTAGGCCTTTCTGTAGGAGGTAATGGACTGTCTTATATAATCCCTAACAGCCTTGGTCGATTTTTATTAGTTACTTACTTACTCCGTCGCGCTACAGCCCCTGATGGGCCTTGCCTGAGGCAACAATTTGCCATAACTTCTAGACCATTCCCGATGCCCATTTTCCTCTTCACGCCACCTCAATCTCGGTCTTCCAAGTGGTCGTCTTCCTTCTGATGCTCTGTCCCATATTAAGCGGACCATTCTATCCTCTGGCTGTCTTCATACGTGCCCTGCCCATCTCAACCTTTGTGCCTTTATGAGGTGAATCAGTTCTGGCTGATTGTATATTTGTTTTAGTTCTGCATTTGTTTTGATTCGGTAGCTCCGCGTATCCTGGTTTTTGGTGGGTCCGAAAATTTGCCTCAGCACTTTTCTCTCGAATCTTCGAATGAGTTCTTCATTTCGCACCGTAAGAGTCCAGGTTTTTGTAGAGCGTAATTTTTAATAGAATGTTCTTGTGTTATTTTTCTTTCTTCTTCTAGTGTAATTAATTCTCTGTCTTGTCATTCTCTCTTTTTTCTTCTTAACAGTTTCTTTCCTAGGGTTCTTAGTCGTCTGAATCTTTTCCTGTTCTCGTCTGTGAGACTTTTTAGCATTTTGAGTCTAGTAGTATTTCTTTTCTCCATAGCATCTTCGCAATCTTCATCATACCAGTGGTTTTTGTCTTGCCTCCTAGGTTTCTCTCCTACCACCTTTCTAGCTGCTTCTGTAATTGTTCCAGATATAAAGTTCCAATGCGCATCCGAGGCTTCTGTTGCTTCTTCATAACACATTATTTTTTTTTTCGAGGTAGGGTGGTTAGCCCCACGTTCAGCAGAGTTTTATTGTTTGATATATATAACTTTTTGACTGATTTATTAAACATTTACTACCAGTATCGTAATGAAGTGCTTTAGGATACTGACATTTCATTACTAAACTGGGTTTTAACTTTTGACCAATCAAAATTCAGCATCACAGTCACAGCACAGTTTATACCGAAACTGAATCAGTTACACAGCCTTGAGACGGCACCTTTGATGTTAGTGAAGCCAGATTCTATTTTTCCATGAGATTCTCATATTTCGCGCATGCGCATTATTAGGTGAAAATGTCAGAATTATACGGTCGTGGACAGAGTCGAACTAGGTTTAATTGATAATTACATTTGAAATTTATATTGGAAATATAGCGGGATCATATTATAATTTTTATATACTTTATTACTTTAGCCCAATTAATAAGTTATTACCTGTCTATAGGCATATTTTGGATGACACTGAATTGAATGGCCCTTTTTATATGAAAAGTAACTTAGATTATTTTCCAAAATTGGCAGCAAAATAAGAAATAGGAAGAATGGAAAAGAGTGCAAACAAGTTTTCAAAAATATTTTTTATGGATTTATTATATCCTGTTCGAGCAGATCAACCAGCTTTCCGGACTCTAATTGTATATATTTTGTTATTTTAGGGTTCTCCTTGTTGCTATGGATAGGTGCCGCCCTATGCTTCGCGGCCTGCTTGATACGGAAACTGTCTCAAAACGAGACGGACACCGACAACTTAATTTTAGGAATCGTGTTGGTAGTGGTGGTAGTAGTTACGGGATGTTTCATGTTTTTCCAGGAACACAAGAGTCAAAAGGTAAGAATTCCAACCTCATTTATTTAAGTGTGCATGCATGCATTGTATCAGGAAAAAGGATAGTGTATTATGTTTAATTTTGTAGATTATGGAATCGTTTGCCAACATGGTGCCACCGAAAGCCACTGTGATAAGAGGCGGCGAGACCATGTCGGTCGTATCGAAGGAACTGGTAGTCGGCGATCTGGTAGACATGAAATTCGGGGACCGGATACCGGCTGATATAAGAATTATTCATTCTCAAGGATTTAAAGTAAGTTTTAACAAGAGTTAAAAGAAAATTTTTCATCTCAGTTTTATTTCTTCAACATAGTTGAATGAGATAAATTGTGCTTTGTCTTTATTTTGCCAATGACCGTCAAAATCGATTAAAAAGAAAACCAATACCTACGTTGTGTTATTATTATATCTTGCACAATTTTACTTACTCATAATGCGTCCAACGGTAACAAAATTAGGGAAATTTGAGTGAAAGGTGCGTCATGTAAATTAAAACACAAATTCCTAATACACCAAATTTATTAGAAAAAAACGTGCCAAATTATTAGAGAAAAACGTGCCGGACTCAGTCTGAAATTCACGAGGGGAAGGAGTACGGCAGAGACACCCTTGATCTAAATTCCTAAACCGAATTATGCTGTATAACCTTTATTAGTATAATAATTAATTTAATTACTGTCTCCAGTGTCACAATTCGTAGTTCCACACTTGTAACAACACATTTAAAACTGAAGGGGTTGTTGTTAGTTAGCCAGACATCGCTGGCAGGTACTGAGGTCCTGGGTTACGGATGCTACCCAGTTATTTAGTTGCAATTTGGGCCAATATCTCTAGAATGATCATTTCATTTACAACTAGGATATTCTCCCGTCAGGGTAGGAAATGGTTAGTAGATTCATCAAGGCCCTTGCGTACAGTAGTGTTGTTCACAGCATAAAACGATTTCATTAAAAATGTACACAGGTTATGCCATCAAGTATGAATTATGCATGAGAGTAAAAGAAATACTTGTGCAAATTAGGTTAACAACAATATTATAGATTTAATTTTACTGACCTGTAATACACCATAAAAGAAAAATCATTAACAAAATAAACTGTTCACTGCGCCGTGCCGATTTCAGATTTTCTGTCCCCGCTCTCGAAGGATACGTTTTAGGATCTCCTAGAAAAAACCTCGCAAAACCCGACTTCAATTTATGATTTGTTTTTCTTTTCTTTTTCTTTACATATATATAGGGCGTCCCAAAACTAAATATGTAAGGTCTAATGAATAGGCGGATTCCTTCAATTCTTTGGTATAATTATTGTCCCGGATTCATCATCTAAGCGGGGGTGACTTTCGCTCTAAAGGGCATTCATTCAGTTACCTCTTCAATGGCACTTTATTTTGTATGAGAAGTTCTCGTGAAATTAAGTGATTGAATTTATTATATGTTACAAATAACCCGAACTCCATACAATAATAGAGACACTGTTCAAAGTTCTCTTTAACATTATTAAACATTTCTGAAGTTATAGCATTCCAATCGTGTACACTGCGTGGCCGCAAGTCTTCAAGTGATTAAGGTTGTGTCGCATCAATGTGGAGAATGATTCAGTAGATTCTGTCGTCCCAATCCATCGATCTGGAAATATTTCGTTTAAAAACTGTCTTACAGGTGCCGGGTAGTGTTGAAAAATGAAGCACGGTGGCGGTTATCTTGCTCCCATATTTCTGTTAAAGAGGATCAGTTTATACTTTTTAATAAATCTCAATAGATTTAGAGGTAAAAAGAATGGGCCGACGCGACGATAGAAATAGAAAAATGGCGGCGACGAGTGTCGCCAGAATTTGAGTCGGAAGAAAACGCGAATTTTGCATATTGTAAAAAGAAAGTAAATAGTACTCTTGTGTGCATAACGTGTGGAAAAGAGCCTTTTCGTTAATCGTGTGCTATAAGAGATTGGCGAGATAAGGTGAACATCTTGAGAAAAAACACGATTAGTGTGTGTAGACCATGGAGGTCAAAATCCACAATGCCCATCAGCTGATAAGGGTAAAGAAAAAGATAAAAAAAAGATGTCGAAATCATCTATCTTAAATCTAATAGAGGAAATGAGAAGTAGGAACCAAATTCTCGAAGACAATAACTCGTTGCTGAGGGAGAAAGTTAGGAATTTGGAAGAAAAACAGTACAAAAATGAAGATCCAAAGGTAAATAAAAAACTAAAACAAACAAAAGGGCGGGATACATGGCAATACCATAAATCCATTGACGCCGTACGAATCTGTTGCGGCACCGGCAGCTCTACACGTAGAACTTGCCGGCATAACTCAAAACGAAGAAGAAAATGACAACCATACCATAACTCCAAAAACAATGATGACTTTAAAACTCAAAATAGACATGGATCACTTCCGGTCCTGCCGTCGAAAGACGAACACGTTGGAATTGGAAACGGATTACAGAATTCGGCACAGGTAGTGGAAGCTTTTTGCTTAGAAAACGTGTTCTGATCCTTCGGGATGAGTCTGAGTCTGGAAAGTCGTGCCGGCTAGAGAGTGTAAGGGGCGGGTCGCGTAGTGGAGGGTGATTCCTACTAGGACTCCAGGTTTATTTCTGTGCACGGTAGCGTGGCATGAGGGCGGTCGGGGGGTATTTCCTGCGGGAATTTGGAGTCTCTGACAGAAAGTAGTTATACCTGCAGTGCGGGAAACCTCTTTGCATAAGAACTCAGTCGTGCAGTGCATTAGCTTATATTTGCAAAAGTCGGGCATCACCAGAAGCACAGGCCCGTCTTACTGGAGGTTCCTACGAAATAGTCCCCTCACGCTGGAACAACGTGTAAATTATGCAGGAGGATCGCCCGGCCCTGCCTCTAACTAAGTACCGGAAGAGGGGCGTGCTGGCGAATTGCCTTGCAGCAAAGCCATCAGTTCCCCAAAGGGGGGCATTAAAATCACAATCACAAGATATTTATTTATTTATTTATAAATAAAACAGAAAGCGGTAAAACCGATGAGTCTGTTTACAATAAAACAATAGTCAAAATTCAGTTCAAGTTTGTCGAACTGCATTTTTCTATGATGCATAATGTACCAACACACCACCAATGTCTTCCATTTTTGAGTCAAAACGGTTTTTAAAAGTATTGATGTTCGGTGCACTCACTATTTCTTCAGTCAGGGAGTTCCACTTATACACTATCCTGTTACTTCAGAAATTTTTTTAGTCGTTTGTTTGCCCTTTGTTTATTAAGTTTTTTGGAGTGACCTCGAAGATTCTGAAGATGGTTGAAGGAGAAAATTGTGTGGATGTTCCCGTTGTAGTGGTTATTCAATATTTTCAATGTTTCAATTAGGTCTCCTCTCGTTCTTCTCTCTTCCAATGATGTTAACCCTAATTGCTTCATCCTGGCTTCATATCCGGTGTTGTGGAATTCCTTTGGAATCTTTGTAAATCTTCTTTGTACCCCTTCCAACAAGTTTACGTCTTTGATAAAATATGGATTCCAAACTGTATGGGCATGCTCAATCTTTGGTCTTATGTATGTCTTATACAGCTGAAGAATCATTTGTGGGCTAGTATTATTGAATGCTACTCTAGCCAAATACGCGAAAGGATTGGCCTTTTTCACAATAGAAGCAATGTGTTTGTCCCATTTCAGGTCATTTGATATTATAATGCCTAGATCCTTATATGACTGGACATGTTGCAACACACAACCATCCACAATATATTGGTTTCCTAGATCTTCTGGACTTATGGATAACACTACACATTTGTCAGCATTTAGCTCCATCTGCCAATTTTTGGACCATGTCTCAATTGTTGCTAGATCGTCTGTCATGTCAGAATATTGACTCGATGCATCGCAATATAGCTTGGTATCATCTGCAAAGAATGATATATTGTAATTTCTTTACCCAGGTCACTAATATACAACAAGAATAAGAGTGGTCCCAGCACAGATCCCTGCGGTACTCCACTAATCACGTCCTGAAAGGAAGAGCATTCTCCATTTACTCTCACCGTAAAGGTCCTGCCTTGTATAAAGTTGCCTATCCATTTGTGTATACAACTCCTCATTCCAAAGTGCTCCAATTTGTACAGAAGCCTTTTAAAAGGTACCTTGTCAAAGGCTTTCTTCTAGTCTAGGTAGACTACATCTGTTGGTACATTTTTTTATCATAGTTTGCAGTCCAATCATTCAAACATCGAAGCATATTAGTTATTGTTGATTTCTTTTTCTGGAAACCATCCTGGTTGTCCGGCAAGATTTCATTTATAATTGAAAACTCTGCCAGTTCCTTCACTATAATTGTTTCCATCAGTTTACTGACTGAACTTGTTAAGCTTACTGGCCTGTAGTTTTCAGGTTTAAATCTGTCCCCCTTTTTATAGATCGGTGTAATAATGGCTTTCTTCCAACTGGTTGGTATAGTTCCAAGGGTAATTGATTCATTCATTGCAAGACTTAGAGGTGTTTTTAGACTCTCTGCACACTTGTTTAAACATATGGATGGAATTTCATCAGGTCCAGGACTTGAGTCGGTTTTAAGGTTTGATATTGCTTCTTTGACTTTCTCTGGAATGAAGTTTATAGTATGCAGTGAGCTGATGTTCCTGTAGCTGTTGGGAAGAATAGGAATCTGATTGTTTTCTTTGGTGTACATGTTCTTAAATTGGTCTGCAAACATTTCTGCAGTGTCCAAATTATTTTCTACTATGGAGTTAGTTTTATTATCCTTTAGGGTAATTTTTGTAACTTTGGAATTTAGACTTTTGCTTACATACTTATGGAATTTTTTGTTTGATTATGATTGAACTATGTTTTGGTCGTGACATATTCTTGCATTAGAAATTGTGTTTTTTAGTTTGTTGTTCTGGAGTCTATATGCTTGATAGTTCTCGTCTGTAGTGTTATGTCTATACATATCCCAAAGCCTGCGTTTTTGTCTATCTCCTTGAAGATGGTTGCGGTTATCCATGGTTTTTGCGGATTTTTCCTTATGGATTGGAGTGGGATAAAGATGTCGATGGTTTTCTTGATGATTTTCTCACACAATTCATATTTTGTGAGGTTGGTATTTGTGTTATCGAAGTTTTGCTCGCTTATGTAGTTGTTGATGGCATTATAATCTGCCTTCCAAAAGTTTCGTGTTTTATTTTTAAAAGTTTCCTTGCCTTTTGCCTTTATTTGGGATGTACCAGTAATTACTACATGGTCGCTGTGTCCAATTGGAGAAGAACTTTTTATTAAGTCATATATTAAGTTTTTTTCACTTACAAGTAGGAGATCAAGTAGAGACTGTCCTCTTATTCTTGTGTTAAAATTTACCATTTGGTAGGCATTTGTTTCTTTAAACCCATCTAGGAACTCTTCTGCTTGTACGTCCTGTTTAGCTGTTTGAAGACTATCCCAGTTTATCTCTCGATAGTTAAAGTCACCAAAAATTATGGTTTTATTTTTATTAGAAAAGGCAGTTTTAATTATTTTGACCAATTCTGAGTTTATTTCTGCTTTGACATAATCAGTTCTATATATGCAACCAAGAAGTATTTTTGCACCACCTACGTTAACATTCACCCACAAAGACTCTACAGGAGCAGGAATATCATATTTATTTTCAGTTGATGAGTGAATTTGGATATTGTTTTCTATTTCTTTGATGTATATCAGTATACCTCCTCCTTCTTTGGCTTTTCTATCTTTACGGAATATACGATATCCAGGCAAATTGATTAAACCGTCAGGAATGTTTTCATTGAGCCAAGTTTCAGTTATGCAGATAAAAGTGGGGTTACTTCTTTGTATATTTGCTTTCCATTCATCAACTTTAGTTTTTATAGAACACAGGTTTGAATACCAATAGGTTACTTCAACTGTAGTGGGTGAAATGTTTAGTTTTTTGAATTTGGTTTAATAGAAACAATCCTAGGCGTTCCACGAACATATTTTATTTTCAGATGCTGTTCTCCTTGATTTGTTCGTGTTTCCAGTTCTTGTATCAACTCTTTCATATACTTTCTTTGGGCTATTGATCCCCTTTAATACAAGTTGTGTTTGTCAATGCTGACAGTTTGCTCTTTTGCTTTAATATATTTAATGCTTCTTCTTTATTTGGAAATATTATTTTAACGGGTCTCACTTTGTGTTCTTCATATTTTCCTATTCTCATTATCTTTAGATTATTTATATTTATATTTGAATTTACCTCCTTTAAGATTTGATGAACCTTATTTTTATCCTTCTCTATTCTATCCTCCCTGGTAGAGTATTCTGAAACTTCCAACACACCAAAGAGGAGCACATTTTGTGCCCTTATTTCTCGTTCTCTCAGCTCATACAGTGTTGGTTCAAGGTTCGAATTGCTCCCAATTGGTTTAGCTATGACTTTATTTTCCCGGTTTTTGATGTCCTGTTTGAGGGCATCCAATGATGGTTGAAAATCTGTAGTTTGCTGATTGGATTTCTCTTTTAACTTATTTTCCAGTTCCTTGAATTCTTGAGTAAGTGTGTGTGTCTTTTGTTCGAAAGTTTTGGCTACATCTGCATAACTAGGTACTGCCGCTTTCATGGCATCTTTCAATTCTCCAAAATCCTTCTTAATATCCTCCATATCATGTTTTAAAGTTGGTACTTACTTAATGGAATCTTTACAATCTTCACAGAAGAAGAGTAATGTCCTTGTTGTCATTATGAGGGCCCTTATTTCTGTAGCAGTGGTATTGGAGCAATTTTTGCAAATTATTTTTCTGCAGCAGTCACAAGGATATCCAAATATATCAGTTTTTGATTCCTTCATAACACAGTTCACTTTACACTTGAAGCAAACATTTGCCATATTTGTTGACTTATTTGCAGTATGTTTTGTAAATAATTAAATCGTCAGGAAAAACAGGCCGATAGAAGTGGCAGCAATGTTTCTATTTCGATTGTTTACAAGGGAACCGTAACGCGGTATTTGTGAGAAATAGTTTAGAATTCTTGTGTTTTAGGAATAAACTTTGTTTCCATTTATGTCTTGCACTTTCAACAAGACGCCGAACCACTTTTCGCGAATTATTTTTCCGAAAATCACGATAAATTTCGACTTTGTTTATGCTAGAAAATCGACAACAACAGGCGATGTTGCCGGTTCGCGCACTACTCTTCACGTTGCTTTTTTACTTGATGTGTAATGTGCTGGTAATAACGGATAACGGAACCCTAGCCAAACGGTTTGTTTTTCTGGACGATGTGTGTGATTAAGATTTTTAGGAGTGAGTCACCCCCGCTGACCCCGCTCAGAAATTGAATCCAGGGCATTGATTATACCGAAAAAATATGACCCCCTTAAAATTAAACTTGACGGATTCGAGCATTTTTCGGTTTTATGTATAACCATTTCCACCAAATGAGCACTTTTTAATCATCTATGTCTACATAACCGAGCAAACGTTAAACATAAAATTTGTCTTAAAATAGATAAAATGCCTACTTGTGGTACTTACCTATTTCACATACAACTCTTAGAAGGATGTTTTCTGTTTTTTCAATCTGCATGCTTTATTTGCTTGTGTGATGTCTCTAAAAATATTTTGGGGGTTCTTATTTGTATATTATTGCTCACTCATAAAACATCACAACTGTGTTTCCTAAATTTTGTCATAAAAATGCATCTATATGTAAATAAAAAACAATTATATCGGGCTAGTTTTTAAAATAGTAAACCCATAAATTTGATGTGTTTTGACAATAAAACTCGTGTAAATTTGCTTTTACTTTTCTGATTATTCTAGCCTTTGTTTGTTTCCGTTTATAAGAGCCAACGGTTTTACGACTTTGCAATAAAATCGAGGAAAAATTTGAATGATCCAGGATGAACTTGGAATTTTTATACCCGATTCACGTTCTTTCTTGGTAGACCATTGTTTTAGGAATGTCTGGCTTTAAAAAATAATGGGAATAAACGCACGAAAATATATGAAAATATTTCGAACGCTTATGTGAGAATATTTGACTTATTTTTAACTTATAGGGCAATAATTATTATGTTGTAATTTTGTCCATACCAGGCAGTTATCGGAATTTTAAAGAAAATCCTAAAAAAATAAATAATACAGGTTCGGCTGTGAAAATAATATTGGTTTAATCGAAATTGTTGAGTATTTCAATGGAATTTTCGGTATTATTAATGCTGGAGCATAAAATAATTTACAATTATGTGAACTCCGGCAAGTTCATGCAAATGATCAAACTATTTTGAATGGTTTAGGATATTGCGTCAACTCTGATTGTTCGTGTGGGGATTTGTATTGACCGAGATACTGCTACGTATGTAAACTAACCCGTTCATCAGAATGGAGCCCAAAAGTAAATTTAAATGTTGTGCAAATAAGACTTTCAGCAATTACCTTTGCGTTGAATGTTCGGGAGTGTTTCACTCAAGCTGGCCTAGAAAGAGACTTTCGAACACACAGCTAAAATATTCTGCTCTGATATATATAAAGCAGCCGCTCTTACACCGAAACTCTATCACCACAATTGAGCATGATAGGGCACATAAGTTAGTGACTAAACTACAAACCATGAAGCTTCTTTTTGAGCAGTTGGAAATGACGAGGAATGATGAGGAAAATGGCATTAAAAAGGAACTAAAATCAAAGGAAAATGCCCTTAGAAGAGAACGCAAAAGGCCTCAAGAATTTGAGGATGACGTATTGGAGGCGGAGCGAAAAGTGGTTGAGAAAAGCTTGTAAGATTACAATCTGAAATTGGTAAGATGTTATTGAACGAGAAAGTTTTAACAGAATTTATCTCAGAACAAAAACAAAAAATAGCTCTACTTCAGAGAGACCTGGAGGAAATCAACACTTATCAAAAATATGATCACATCTTGAGGCTGAAAACCACTCATACATCTGCGAAATAGCTTCCCTTCAAAATGACTTAAAATTATTTAAAACCCACAACGCCCAAAGTAGGGCTATAAAGGATTCTGATATAGAGCTGAAGACCCACAGTACACCTATGGCTGAACCTGAAAAGTGTTCTGCCAGAAGCAAACCACTATCGTGCATTTCTACTTTGCCTAAGAAATCCCGAGTTTTTATATATGGAGATTCCAGTGTTGGAAGGCTCACTAATATATTGGGCCAGGTAATGAGTGGCGCCCCTGGCTACAAGTTAAGTAAGGATATTTTTGGTGATGTTATTGATTATAATAGTGGTGATAATGATAATTCAAATTCTTTATTTGTGACAAAACAATAGTGTGATTACACAAGTCAATGAAATATTAATTAAAAAACATAAATAGTTAAAACAATAAGTCCTACATCTAGCCAAAAACAAATTATTAAAATTATTTATTAAAGTCTAAGAATGGTTTATCAAGAAACTCACTATATGCATAAAAAACTCGATACATGCGTCTTAAATTGAATCAATGGAAGCTGTCTGACTGCCATTGGCAATTTGTTGAAAAATTTGGGTGTCCAGGCAATGAGCCTTGAGTTCTTTTAAGATGGCAGAAATTTGAGAGCAGGTTTGACTTGAGCCGTGTATCATGTGAATGGACATCATAGTGACATTCATATAGATTTAGACTATTTTTGATATGTAACAGATTTTCCGGTATATAGATGGATGACAGTGTCAGAACTCGAAGATCAATCCTCCCACAATTCTTATGGCTTTTATCTGACGCCCGAACATTCTCTCAGCATGACATGGGTGTCCCCATACAAGGACAGCATAGGCCATTCTACCATGAAAAACACTAAAGTGAGCAGTTCACAGACCCTCACGAGACAGACAGTTTGACAAGCCGCGGAGCATAAAAAGATTGTTCTTTACTCCAGCCGTCAACTTGTCAACCTGTACCTGCCACACCAATCTCGGATCGAGATGAACTAACAGACACTTACAGACATTAATATATCCATCAATGCTCCAAACTGTAAAGACCATGCTATTTGCTTTGCTCTCATTAAGGTGAAGCCCATTTACCGTGAATCAAAGCTTGGCCCTTTCCTGCAGTCTCTCAGAAGCAGTAACAGTATCTGTTACGAAATCAGCAGAGGTTAAGATGGTGGCGTCACCAGCAAAAAGTGTAAATTTGGCACTGGTAAGTAATCGACAAAAAATAAGAATAAGAGAGGCCCCTGTGGAACACCAATATCAATAGTGCCCTTCGCTGATGTGGCACCACCAACCCAAACCACCTGAGTGCTTTCTGCCAAATAAGATGTTATTAGATCAATGCTGCTATTGCCAAATGATAGACAGTTTTCTTATAAAAAAATATCATGAGAGACGTAGTCGAAGCTGATATCACAGAAAAATGAGGAACAGACAGAACCCTCATTGAATGAGTCCATGAGAGGTCAGCTATTGCCAGGGTGGTATTCATACCCTTTCGAAAACCAAATTGATAGTCAATGAAATAATCATTAGAGATGAAGATCTTCGAGGAAACTGGTAACAGTGATATCGGTGTATAATTCTCAGGAAGATCCCTGTTATCCTTTTTAAAAATAGAAGCCACTAAAGGCTCTTTGAGGGTGATTGGAAAAAATGATTTGTTTATAAGCTTAGTTAGTGGAACAATAATCTGATTTTTTACTGATTTTATCAATTTTACACTGAGACCATATGCTGACTGTCAAAGATGTACCTCTCTAAAAAGGAAAGGATTCGGGGGGGGGGGGGGGGGGGGGGGCAACAGTAGGCATTGAATCAGATGGAGTCAAATCAGTAAGTAGAGCCAACTCAGCCAAATTATGGGCTACATTTATGAAAAAGTTGTTAAATGTATCAGGAGAAATAGGTCAATACAAACATTTGGTATATTTTGATTGATTATCTTCCACATACATTTAGCAGGATTGGTTGCGTTTCTAATAAGATGGTCATTTGTTTGAACACACGAGCACTTCGGAGTGCCACTCTTTACTCCACTTTAAATTTATTTCGAGCAAGTTTGAAGTCCTCGCATGGATACTGCCTATTCAGGTCACTCAAGAAATGGAGCTGCACTCGCATGGTTTTTAGCTCATCATTGAACCAGGAGATGTTGTTACCCTGATCAGAGCGGACCCGATAGTGTTTTTCTGAGAAGGACCCCAGATAAGCCTCATTCGGTAATGAAACAAACGGTTCATATCTCTCATTTATACAATCAACAAAATTCCAATTAGCATTGCATATTGCAGCAAAAAAATCCAGCTTCCCAGCCTGTGTAATAGGTCTTCAAATTTTCCGGTCTACCTTTAAATTAGTTTTTTTTACTTAAGGTGTGTACTTTTACTAATTGATTTTTGTGAACAGAGAGATTTAATTCTACAGTAACAGAAAGTGGGACAGCTCAAGATTTGCTTACAAATATATTGTCAAGCAGTGAATGCATTGCCACGAGTTGGAGTCAATATGGTCTTTCTCATGCCAAAAGAGTCAAATAAGTCACAGAGATACACGGCCCTTATTTCAACACTGCGTAAATTTACATTAAAATCACCCTGGTGCCGCCCGTACAGCCTCCACTGAGTCAAGAATCGAATCAAAATTGCCCGATGGTGATCTGCAAAGAGACAAAACATACAAGTTAAGATTCTCAACAGAAACACCAGAAACTTCTATACATTTTTGAACAGAATTTAAAATTTTACACTTAAGACAAGACTTTACAAAAACTGCAGTGCCACCACCAATGCCATTTGCATGACTAGAAAGATCCCAATTTATAAATTGGTAGGTTGAAGGACAATAATTCATCTTGAGTCAACCAATGTTCGCTTAAGCATATTACATCTAAGTTTTTATCAATTATAGAAGCTTCAAGTTCATTTATTTTATTTCTTTTGGACCTTATATGCAATACAACAAAATCTACCTCATTAAGTGATTGAGCCTCAGTCAGAAAGAGGGGATTTACCTCCTCTCGGATACCAGTCACCTCAAGTTTAAAAAGGCATTTACGGTAACACCCTTTGGCCAGAAATCTGGTTAAGAATCTGCTCCTTTTTTCCCGCAGGTACGCCTAGTTGAAGAAACGATCTTTTTTAGTCGTTAATATATAGCTCGCATTCACATTCCACAGAAGTTAAAGCTATATTTCAATCTATTTCAATCTCACAGTTTTTATGGTCAAATCTCTTACGCAAGTCATTAATAATAGACGAACTCTCCCTCTGTTAGTCGAGTATACATTTTTAGCCGTTTTATCCAGGTAACGATAAACATTGGTCGTTGGGTTAGTGATAGACAGAGAGTCTTATGCCTTGCGTTATCTAAATAAGTCAAGGTTTATAAGTTCTTCCGATCCTCAAGTTTAATTCACCGCAATAGAAAAGCCAGAACCAAAATATCAAAGAAAATAGCAGGAAATGCGGCAGTATATGCTCTGGAGACCGTGATATATCCCGCTAGTCCAAAACCTCTGAAAGTTAGCTATTCTGCCACGTCGACGTCTAGTGCGCAACATTCACCTCACATCCATCTTCTGATCGAAAAGACCGCATCAGCTTCAAACAAAACGATACGATATTCAAATTCGAACACACGTAGTCAATCGTGGCTGACATGCATATTTAAATCATCAAATAACTTTGCAAGCTTCCAAAATTAATATTTAATCTCTAGTGATGACTTTTGAACAATTAGAACACGCTGCTGTGCTACGCCACCCTCAGATGTCAGTACCAGATGATTTCTCTTGGGATGAGGGGTTTTGTGAATTTTATAAACCATTAGAATACTTGTTAAGTAATCCAGTTCTTCGCTGTTCACCACCAAAGTTGTCCAAGAGTGCAAAAGAGAAATTATGAGAAGAGGAATAAAGAAAAAGATTTTCAAAAATTAGAAGCTAAACAACAAAATCTACCATTAACAAACCCTCCACCTATTGACAACAAAACCAGAGCTATCACAGAACAGCCAACGAAAATCGCAGACTACGCCAGTTAGGATCCATAATTATTATTATTAAAAAAAAATGAATTGTTGCCTAAGTGTTGATATCCGTTTATCTCATGTAAATGGGGAGAAACAATTAATAGAATTTACCTCAGAAAAACTGAAAATGATTCCATTGAATGATTTGATCAAAAATGCAAACCCTTTCGAACTTTTAAATATTTGGGGAAAATTACCAAACGCATATAAAGTCAACTTTAACCTGCAAATCATATTACCGTGTTTTTCCTAGCATTCAATTCCTGATAAATAATAAGATTCTTAGTACTCAACAAATGGTCGGTCAGAAACTCCTTAAGGACCAGTATTGAACCCTTTAAGGTACCATTAACCCTATATGTAGGTTTGATTTTAAAGTGTGACATTGAAAGGGAAAATGAGTAAGCGAGACGTTGCAAATGAGCTAATAAACCAGCAAGGACATTTAAAAAAAGACGAGTAATTGTACAAGGGTTTTATGATCTTTTTCAAGCAGATTTAGTTGAAATGCAACCATATGCGAAATTTAATAAGGGTTACAGATATATTATGGTTGTAATAAATGTATTTTCAAAATATGTGTGGACCGAACCAGTAAAATCAAAAACTGGTAAAGATGTTACAACAGCTATGAAAAAAAATTTAATCATTGTGAAAATTCTCCCAAAAAAATTACAAACAGATCGAGGGTCTGAGTTCTTCAACAAAAGTTTCCAGCACATTTTCCAATTTGAAAGCTAGTATAGTAGAAAGAGTAAATAGGACATTGAAAAATAGAATGTGGAAAATGTTTAGTATTCAAGGAAATTATAAATGGTTAGTTTGGGTTGGGTTGCAAGAAATAGTTGCAGATTACAACAACACAACACACTCTGTAACTGGGTTTAAACCTGTGAAAGAAACCAAGAAAAATGAGAAAGAACTGCTTTCATGGGTCTTCCGACACATAAAAGTTGTGGATCCGCAACCATCAAAATTCAAAGTTGGTGATTCTGTAAGGATAAGCAAATATCGTCAGGTAGTTTCTAAGAGATATACACCCAACTGGTCGAATGAAATATTTATTATTAAAAAGGTAAATATGACTAATCCAAAGACATACATATTACAAGATCATAGAAATGATGAAATTCAAGGTGCATTCTACCAAGAAGAATTACAAAAAGTTAAACATCCAGAAGTGTATTTAGTTGAAAAGATGTACGTCAAATGGCTTGGAATGGATAAAACTCAGAATTCTTGGATATTAAAATATGAAATTGTAAAATATTTTTTAAATTAAACACTTATTAATGAGAAACTTTTCTTTATTTTACATTTCACACTCTATAATACAAATATGCGTTATACAATATATTAATTAGCATACATATAGCCAGTCCTACATTAGGTTTACATTCATATGGGTTTGCGAACAAGTAATTCCACTCTTTGGGTTCTACATATGTTCCATCAATAAAATACATTCTCAGCTTATATTGAATAGAAGTAGAATTTTTCATTAAACTATCATCAATTTTGTATACGTATAATCCATTGCTTAACGTCACTCTACTCCAAGCTGAGGGCCAAGTATCATTGATTACATTGTTAACCTATCGGTTTAATGAAGGTTTCATGAATGTTAGGATCAACTTGTATGAATAAAGTATTATTTAAACATGCAGAGAGAAACAGTACAGCTGCTGGTGGCAAAGTCATTTTCAGTATAATCATATATTGTCAAAATATTTATATGTTTATGCCCCCAAGCCAAGGTTCTGACAGATCCTGGAATTATATAACGTTTATCATCTTTAGGAGAAAACGCAACCTTATTTTGTAATTGTGTGTGCATATCATGTAAGATTAAACAAAATATATTCATTTTTCGAAATTTAATTTCTAAATTTATAACATCTTTATAATCGTGTTTAGTAATTGAATTTTGAATAACATATTTTTACACCTTTTGCCTTCTTTTCCGATGTATCTTCTAAATTGACACAGTAAGCCTTTGCACCTGTTCCATAAAAGCTTTCAATTGGCTTTCCTGCAAATTCATCTTTCATACGTCCTAATACAGATTTATTTTTAGTGATATTATATATATATTATTCTCATTATAATTAGAAGTATCAAATCTATCTAAATTTTCCTGAATGTCTCTATAGAAATTGTCTGTTTTTACATACAACACACCAAGCTGTCTGTATCAGTGTATAATAAAGTTGCATTGTCACCATATTTACTTTTATCGTAATCATAATAAAAATCATATATTACAGTTTTTGATAATTCCAAGACTGTAAAATCAACATAAACGGGTGTGTTATAAGTTACTTTTACTCTCTCCAATGGGTGTTTCAAGCCCCTTGCTTATTACCAATATTGTCCCAATGCGTTATTAATCTTATATCCACTCGTTTATCAATATTTTCCAGGGATTTGCCATATATAGCATTATTGTATAACTTATAACAATCTTTTTCCATTTTATTTTTAGATGTGTTTCGCATTTCAGTATTCAAATCGATATATGGTTTTAAAAATGCGGATTGTTTAAATTTAATAGCTCTATGAATTCTCATTAATTTTAATCCATTTTGTAAGGATTGTTTAAGGTTTCTATAATGAATAACGTATTTTTCTTTATTATTCATTGTTTTTCATGTAAATATGAAGGATATTTCATATCTACTTCGAATATGTAACCATACTCTGCATCGTTTGGTATTGATAATAAATCTAAAGACTATTTCTGTCATCCAACTGAATTCACTTATAGATAAACATTGACTCATACTGTGTCCATACAAGTTAGTAGCATCTAAGCACATATATTATATATGAAGTAGATTTCGCGTGGAAGTAACGAGTTATTGGCTTCAACTTTTCGAACACAGCCATGATATATATACCACCTCTAACATTATTAAAAAAAAATCTACTCGCGTGCGCAAAGTACCTACTTTGCGCACTCATTTGAATGCGCAAAGTTCAACTTTGCGCACTCATACGCACATTTGCATGCGCAAAATTCAACTTTGCGCACGGAAACTCTTTGCGCACTCATTTTGTTTCGCATAATTGCCGTGTTTATACTCGATTTTTCAATATTTTAATGCTTTCTGCATACATAATAAGATTTCTACTTTTCTAGGGTACTCGTAGAAAAAGCATTGTTCCTAACACTTGCGCAAAGTATCTTTCCCGCACTTAAAGCATATCCGAACTTCGCTTCGCGTCGTTCGTCTAACTGCTTTAGCGTGCGGGAAAGTATCACTTTGCGCACTTGTTAAGAAAATAACTATAACATATCAATATCAGTTAACAATAATTCTAATTTTACACCTATGGTTTTTAACACAGCATCCCAACTTAAACCTGGGGAAGTAGAATATTGTGCAGAATCTAATTTGTACATGTTAAGAGATACATTTCGAAATGTAGTAATCTATGCTTTTGAATTATATATATTTTTTAATTTATTATAAAAAAGTATAATTTTAATTCATGTTGCGAAATTATGGAGAAATTTAATAGGATAATAAGTCGACGATGGCAACACTGAACATAAGACCGAAAGCAGAGAAGCGGCTAAAGATCGCGCAAATATTAAAAATGCAAACGTTTTTTCTTGATTTTGGGTATGCTTTGGGTTAGTTTGGGTTAGTTTTGTTTGATTGCGTCACCGGAGCGAGCGAAACGAGCGGAGGGCTATGCGTACAACCATTTTTTACTATTTACTTTTGAAGTGAAACTTCTTTAGCGAGGGTAAAGTCAGAAAAAATGCTTATCAAAGTGAAACGCTTATCAAAGTAAAACGCCTCTTTAATTAAGCATGTTCCAGTATAGCTAGAGGGTTGAAGTTTTCAGGAAATGTAGCCGGGGTAAAATGCCCCCCTCCCCCCCCTGTTCGGCAAAGAGAGGGGGGAGAAGAAAAAAAACTAAAATAATTAATTTTGGGAGAACGGAAAGAGCTACGGGGTCGAAATTTTTATGGTAGGTGCGTCTCATGGCAATTTAAAGAAGGATTTTGAAAAACAAACCGTTTTTCTCTGCAGCGGAACCTCGGACCGATTATACCCTCCGGATACCCAAACATTTTCGAAAAAATGGCAAATATTGAAAAAAACGTTAAAAAACTGTTCAGAAAGTTAATAAACAAAAAAGTTAGAGAAACGTGGTTTTCAGCGAAAAAAAAGTTGAAAAAAAGGAAAAAAGAAATTAATAAAAAAGTGTCGAAACCGGGAGCAAAAGTTAAGAAAAAAAAGGTAAAAAAAATAAAAATGTAATTTCTAATCTCTTTCAGACGAAATAAGAAAAAAAAATAATAAAAAAACGAAAAGATTGCTCGGAAAGTTAATAAAAGTATTATAAAATAAGAAAAAAATATTAAAAAAACGAAAATATTGTTCGGAAAACTAATAAAAGTATTGAAATAAAGAAAAAAAGTTATAAACAAAAGAAAGTTAGAGAAACGCGGTTTTCAGCGAAAAAAAGTTGAAAAAAGGAAAAAAAAATTTAAGTGTCGAAACCGGGGGCAAAAGTTGAGAAAAAAAGCTACAAAAAATAAAAACTCAAGTCCTAATCTCCTTCAGACGAAATAAAGAAAATAATAAAAAAGGTCAAAATATTGCTCAGAAATTTAATAACAGTATTATAAAATAAGAAAAAAAAGTAATAAAAAAACGAAAAAAATTTTTTCGAAAAAAGTTAAAAAAAAAAATAAAAAAAGGTTAAAACCGGGGGCAAAAGTTAAGAAAAAAATGCTTAAAAAAATAAAAACTCAATTCCTAATATCTCTTTCAGACGTGTAACTTCAGTTGTGTGAATGAAAAGTTAATAAAAGTATTATAAAATCAGTAAAAAAAATTAATAATAAAATAAATAAAAAATTGTTCGGAAAGTTAATAAAAGTAAATAAAGAAAAAATAAACAAAGAAAAAACGCGGGTTTCAGCGAAAAAAAAGTTGAAAAAAGAGGAAAAAAATAAAAGGTGTCCAAACTGGGGCAAAAGTTGTAAAAAAGAGCTACAAAAAATAAAAAACTCAATTCCTTTCTCTTTCAAACAAAATAAGAAAAAAAAATAATAAAATTGTTCGGAAAGTTATATAAAACGAAATAAAGAAAAAAAAATAAAAAAAAGTTAGGAAACGCTGTGTTCGGCGAAAAAAAGACGAGGTCGGGGATGGCAAAAATGGGAAGAAAATATGCTTTATGGAAAAAAAATTGCTGAGAAAATGGGATAAAATTGTTCTGAAAGTTAATAAAAGTATTATAAAATAAGAAAAAATATATATAAAAAAAATTATTTGAAAAGTTAATAAAAGTATTATAAAACAAAATAAAGAAAAAAATATTAAACAAAAAAAAAGTTAGAAACGCGATTTTCGGCGAAAAAATTGAAAAAAAAGAAAATATAAATAAAAAATGTCGAAACCTGGGGCAAAAGGAGAAAAAAAGGTTAAAAAAATAAAAAAATTAATAAACAAAAATAAAAAAAAAATTTGAAAAGTTAATAAAAGTATTAAAAACAAACTAAAGAAAAGAAATTAATAAACGAAAAAAAATTAGATGCGGTTTTTCGGCGAAAAAAAATTTAAAAAAACGGAAAAATGGTGTCGAAACCGGGGGCAAAGGTTGAGAAACAAATAAAAACTCAATTCCCAATATCTTCTAGGCGAAAAAAAATAATAAAAAAAAAACAAAAGATTGTTCAGAAAGTTAATAAAAGTATTATAAAAAAAGAAAAAATAATAATAAACAAAAAAATAAAAAAGAAGTTGGAAAGTTAAAAAAAAAGTATTATAAAACGAAATAAAAAAAAATAATAAACCAGAAAAAAAATATTGAGAAACGCGGTTTCCGGCGAAAAAAAGTTAAAAAAAGGAAAAAATAAAAAAAGAGTCCAAACCGGGGGCAAAGTTGAGAAAAAAAGCTTCAAAAAGAAATAAAAACTCAATTCCTAATCTCTTTCAGACGAAATAAGAAAAAAAAAATAATAAAAAAAAAACAAAAGATTGTTCAGAAAGTTAATAAAAGTATTATAAAGTAAGAAAAAAAAATTAATAAACAAAAATAAATAAAATCAGTTAAAAATATTATAAAACGAAATAAAGAAAAAAATTAATAAACGAAAAAAAGTTAGAGAAACGCGGTTAACGCAGTAAAAAAACGGAAAAAAATTAAAAAAACGGTCGAAACCGAAATTAGGTGGGAGGATAAAGACATGAAGTAGGTGGGGGGATAAAGACATGAAGTTAGGTGAGGGGACTAGCGTTGTGAAGTTAGGTAGGGGGATAATGTTATAGTATCCCTATATAGGGATCTATTTTGAGCCAGAACTTAACCTTTACACCTACTACTTAATATAGGTATCTTCTTCTGCTTGCAGAAATACAAAGACCACTCAAAAGTACCTTCCTCTACCACATACAGAACAATAATTTAATGAGGGTATGGGTTTTAGACGTAATTTGGATGTTCCTATGTAAAGAAATCTCCTTACAAAAAAAATGTTCGTGTTTACTTTCCAGCTATTATTATTACCTTTTTTTTTATCTGTTTCTCGTTTTTTAACAGGTAGATAATTCAGCACTAACTGGAGAATCGGAACCTCAAATTAGGGGCACCGAATGTACCAACGAGAACCTGTTGGAGACCAAAAACTTCGCTTTCTTTTCCACCAATGCAGTAGAAGGGACGGCTAAAGGTACGTTCGATTGACTTTTGATACAGTCTAATAGTCCACTGACAACTTAAACTGTGTTCAGAGCGCACCTAGACCTCAGTGTGCTTAGTATACGGACCCGCAATTCTGTTTGGGTTAATTTAGAATATTACTTAATTAATGTTTGAGGCTTTTCCAGGCATAGTAGTAGCCACTGGCGACCAAACCGTCATGGGTCGCATAGCCGGTTTAACAGCCCGTCTGCAACCCAACAAAACGCCCATAGCCAGGGAGCTGGAGCACTTCATGAAGATCATCTCCGTCTGGGCTTGTTTCCTGGGCGTTATCTTCGGGAGCACGGCCCTAGCCATGAACTATTCCTGGATAGAGGCATCCTTGTTTCTTATCGGAATTATTGTTGCCAACGTTCCTGAAGGTAAATTGGAAGCACTTTAATAATCGTTATGTGTGTGTCTGAATGTAAATTCGTAATAAAACAATAATTTAGGGATTTGAAGTATGGATACATCGACGTATTATTTTAGGTCTATTGGCCACAGTCACCGTATGTTTGTCGGTAACGGCCAAACGAATGGCCGCCAAGAACTGCCTGGTCAAGAATCTGGAAGCGGTCGAAACGTTGGGATCCACTTCCATCATCTGCTCGGACAAAACCGGAACGCTGACCCAAAATAAGATGACCGTCTGTCATTTCTGGTGTAACAACAAGGTCACTTGCGCGGACAGCACGCCCGATCAGAGCGATGCTAAAGGCTACAAACAAGTTGAAGGTAAGATTGGGTATGGCTTAAATTTTTCAAACGGTCGATCCTGAAATCATTTCTCCATCGTTAGAATTTGGGTACTGCGACGGTCACACATCAACTTACGTTCATCGAGATCTCTATTATCGTTACTTACTATCTGGTTTAATGAATTTACCGTTAAGCGACTGTAGGTCGTCTCCTTACATATTTCGTAACTGTTATCATTTTGATTAATGAACTTACTGTTAAACGACTATAGGTCGCTTGCTTTCATATATCATACCTATTATCGTTTCTTATCATTTTTGTTTACCGAACTTACCGATAATCAGCTGCAAGTTAACTATTATCGTGTATCATATCTATTTCTGTCTCTTATACTACATACTTGCTAGTAGAAATACTTGTTTTCTTCATTATCCTTATTGATATTGTTTCGAATAGATAATTCATTTTGCTATTGTTATGATAATTAATTGATTTATTTTGACTGTAATTGGCTGTAAGCCTCATGGCAGTAATTTGTTTCACATAACTGCAATTTGCCACACAAAATTTTTCGCTTTAATGTTGATATCGAACTGAGCTCATTTCGTTTTCACCCGTAGATTCTTACTGATTATATACACACATATTTACTTCACAGGTTATTTTATTGATTTAGTAGTAGTCTTTCAATACATATATGCTACATTTCTTGGTTTCTCATAGGTTTCAAAACGCTAATGCGGTGCGCTACTTTATGCAACAGGGCGGAATTCTTAGTAGGAGAAGAAAATATGCCAATTCAGACTAGAAAAGTAAGGGGCGACGCCTCGGAGGAAGCGATTCTGAAGTTCGTTGAGTTGAGCAAAACTCACGGTAACCCCGCCGAGTTCAGGCGAATGAATCCCAAGTTGTTGGAGATACCATTCAGTTCGACAACCAAATATCAGGTATGATATTTTCAGTGAAAATGTATTGCCTTGATTTCCTAAAGCAAATAGGGAATCTCTAGAAAATGTACCTAACCTTGTGTTTTCAGATCAGTATTCATGCTATGACAGATGGTTACTGTCTTTTGGCAATGAAAGGGGCTCCTGAACGTATTTTAGCTAGGTAAGTGTTTTATACAGTATAGCTTCAAAAACAAATTCTAAGCTTTGTCATATTGTAGGTGTGCCACGATTTGTACGGACTCTGGAACCAAGGAAATGACGGACGAAATAAGGGAGATGTGCGACAAAGCGTGCACCGAATTGGCGGAAAAGGGAGAACGAGTGTTGGGATTCGCCGACCTGGTCCTGGACAGTTCGTTTACCAAGGATTTCAAATTTTGCGCCGAGCCGTCCAACTTTCCCAAGAAAGATCTCCGATTCGTGGGGTTTATGAGTCTTATTGATCCTCCTAGACCACAGGTATACTCTAATTAAGTATAGAGTTTAGATATAAGACATGAAAACTAGAAAAATGGACCTAAAGTTCATGTTTTCGGTGTTCCAAAGGACGTAAGTTCAAGCTTTAAGTCATACACTTCACGGGATGGTTAAAATTATCAAATATTGTTTTAATGAACTTGATATGACTTATATTCATTTTGATTAATGACGTTACTGTTAAACGACTGTAGGTCGTTTGCTTTCATATATGATACCTATTATCGTTGTTTATCATTTGTGTTTACCGAACTTACGATTTTTGCTTATCGAACTTACCGATTCATTATCATATCTGATATTGTATCGAATAGAGAATTGATTTTGCTAATGTTATGATAATTAATTGATTTATTTTTTTGTAATTGGCTGTAAGCCTCATGGCAGTAATTTGTTTCACATAACTGCATTTTACAATTTTAATTTTTCGCCATGACACCACTATCGATCTGAGCTCATTTCGTTTTTACCGGTAGATACATACTGCCATTAATTGAAGAAGTAGAGATTGGTAAAGTTTTAAGATAATTAACTCTAACTTTAACAGAGGTTATAAGAACCCATATCTTTAAATATATTTCATCCTTTTTTTATTTGACATAAAATATCAGTATCCGAATGTAACTTAACCCTTATGCCAAATTATAAGAAGGGTTTTCGAGTTAGAGCTCTAGTAATAGTTTATATTATATTTATATCATTCTCAAGTTCCATCTTGTAGGTCTGAGGAAGAAAATACAAATTTTCGAGAGCATGGAGTAGCTTAAAAAAGCCTCTCTGTTTAAAAGCTTTTATAAACACCGATACCCGAAAGCAATTTTACTTTTCTTTAATTAATTACATTTTAGTATCTCTATTATCGTTACTTACCATCTGGTTTAACGAATTTACCGTTAAGCGACTGTAGGTCGTCTGCTTACATATTTCGTATCTGTTATCATTTTGATTAATGAACTTACTGTTAAACCACCGTAGGTCGTTTGGTTTCATATATCATACCTATTATCGTTTCTTATCATTTTTGTTTACCGAACTTACCGATAATCATCTGTAGGTTAACTATTATCGTGTATCATATCTATTTCTGTCTCTTATACTACATACTTTCTAGTAGAGATACTTGTTTTCTTCATTATCCTTATTGATATTGTCTCAAAGAGATAATTCATTTTGCTATTGTTATGATAATTAATTAATTTATTTTGACTGTAATTGGCTGTAAGCCTCATAGCAGTAATTTGTTTCACATAACTGCAATTTGCAACTTTAATTTTTCGCTTTGATGTTGATATGGAACTGAGCTCATTTCGTTTTCACCCGTAGATTTTTACTGATTATATATACACATATTTACTTCACAGGTTATTTTATTGATTTAGTATATTTTTAGTAACTGTTTATTGGTCTAATGATATTATCGCCGCCATAGTATTGACTTGGTTTAGTTTGGGGTAGGTTGGGTTAAAAATTTACTGTTATGAGCATTAATTAAAAAAACTATCGCTCATTAACTCTAACTTTAACAGAAGGTATAATAACCCATACCTTTAAAT
>MU185924.1:60818-77199 GCA_016904865.1 Pissodes strobi
TTTTGTGGTAATGGTTTTTTATTTATAAAATTAGCAAAACCAAAGCTATTGTTAATCTGATATCGTTACTCTTAGGGCCACTAATTGAAGAAATGATCCGTCTCATTATTATTGGATAATTAACTTTAACTTCAACAGAAGGTATAATAACCTATACATTTAAATAATATGTTTCAAATTTGATACGTGTATCGAACTGAGCTCAGTTCGTTTTCACCCGTAGATACTTACTGGCTATAAATAGTATTACAAATTTTGTGCTAATGGTTTTTTATTTATAAAATTAGCAACTCTAATCTGATATCGTTACGGATTTTTCGAATTTTGAACCAACCATAACTGTTCATTAGGTACCTGATGCAGTTGAAAGGTGTAGAAGTGCAGGCATTCGAGTTGTGATGGTTACAGGCGATCACCCAGTAAGTGTTATCCACTATTTTACCCTAAATTTAGGTGTGCCAAATTTTTTAAACAATTTCAATTGCCACAATATATTTTTTTATGTCTAGATCACAGCAAAAGCAATCGCTCGTGACGTAGGTATAATATCTTGCGACGAGGTGATCGACGCCTTCAACATCAACATCGTGGAAACGCTCCCGTCCGACCTCAAAAACAAGGGAATAGTGATCCACGGCTCGGCATTGAGGGACATGAACAACGACGAACTGGACAGAATCCTGTATAATTTCAAAGAGATCGTGTTTGCGAGGACGTCGCCCACTCAAAAACTGCACATAGTTGAGGGCTGTCAGAGATTGGGAGAAATCGGTAAGTGCATTTCAAATACAAAAAATAACAAATTGGTAACTGTTACATCATGCCTAGTATAGATTTCAATTATATTACGTTGCCATTGCAACCTGTAAGATATATTGTAACCCTCCCTGTCTTAAGAGCGTAGTATTTATTTACTGTATGATTTCAATTAGGCTCCATAGCCTTGACAACGAGTTTGGATTGTTAGTATCCATTTTCACCTATTATCTCGTGCCTAAAATTCCACACAGGAAAATATGGAATACGTTATAAACAGGTCAAAATCCAGCACTTTTAAGGTTATAAATCCAAAGGATGGGAGTTAATTTATACCTTATCAATATATAAATATGTTGGCTTAATCCTAAGTTCAAAGGTAAAAACCCATTTTATCTTGACCAGATTTGCGAGTTAACAGGTTGATATATCTGTCAACGAACCTTTTTAGTATTCTGCATGAATTATGATAAGCTTACGAGCCTGTGCTACTTTGAAAGATTCTGCTAACGTTTGGCAAATACAGAGTCCATCTAATCTGTGTTACCTTCCAGTCTAGCCTGCCCAGGTCCAGGAAGTACGCGTAACTCCCAGTCAATCGAGAACATTGATACATCTGTTTCCCGATTGTTCATCTGAGTTCAAACAAATGCCCAAGATGCTGAAATTGATGGATTCACTTAAAAATGAGGTAAACTATTTAAAAGGAAAAGTGGAAAAACTGGAAACCAAATTGAAAACATCAGAAAATAATCCAAAAATTAACAAAATGGAGGAAACAATCAAAATGCTAAACAACAAACTAGATCTATCCCTGAAGCAGGAAGAAGTCTACATCAGAGGCATCTAAAGTGTATGAATGCATTTCAAGCTCGATCAAATATCACCTTGAGAATCATAACGAACAACTAGCTATTAAACTAGACTCAGTTGTTAACGCTATTAAAAGTACTAATTCAGAACTTGTACGCTTTCTAACAAATAACCATGCAGAAAACAAAACAGCAAAAACACAGAAATCTTCCCTCGTTTGGCCATAACAACAAAACACTGCCCTCGAGACAGCCCTCCACAAAGTGAACCATCACCACAAACAGCTACTATCCCTAGACAGATCAATATCAACCGAAAACAAAACAATGATGCCAAAAATCGACCTAGGGGCGCCTATAAAACAAAACCAGGAACTTTGGGATCCAGCACAACCCCACTCGGAATATCGGTAGTAGAGAGTAGACGTTACATTTTTGTGTCTCGACTAAATCCCAGTACCTCAATGGACCAAATAAGAATGCATCCAACGAACAACCAGATAAATGCACTTGACATTCAAAGACTGGAAACTCAATCTACGGATATTGCCGCCTTTAAAATACAAATACCTTTTTCTGATATGAAAAAGATATTTGAACCAACAATGTGGCCGAAATACACCATAATATGACCATTCCGAAGTCCCAGGGAAAATTTTCTGCAAGCAGATGTATCCAAAGACATATAAAAAAAGAGTAGACGGAGTAGGTCATTCATAAATTACCAAATGTTTGCATGCCAACATTAGAAATATTAACGTGAAGAGGGGATAAAATAAGGAATGAAAAGCAATGAAGATGGCGGCCGAAGCGCGCCAAAGATTTAATTTTTGTTTCATTTATGTACGCCCACAATGACGCGCCTGCACTATGTTTCTCCAGGGCGGAGCATCATAGGCTTAACATTTTAGGGGACACCTGTATAAAGTCAAGGTAACATTTAAATAAGCCTGCTGTCAAGCAGAAAATAATAAACCATCACAAAAATGAAAATGACTAGACACAAAAGAATACTTTATTAATATTGAAATATGCACATAACTAAAAAAAAAATTTTTTTAGTTACAGTTCGGGAAAAAAACAATTTACGTTTAATTGATAATTGATTAGAGGATTAATAGAATGGAATATTTATTAACGCTTTTAGCATATACAAAAAGGAGACACAAAATACTGAACAAAAACTTGCAACTATTTAACAAGTAGTAAATAAATTATTAACAATAAAAAATAAAATATATTCAGTATTATCTCATATCATTCGTAATAATATAATTACCTAGATGGAAAACAACAAAAGAAAATATTTAATCACCCAGATTAAATCTCACAATCAGTTAGGTCTTGTAAGATTCCATAACATTTTTTGATATTAAAGAAATCTATATTTTTTTATTTGTATATTCATTTGCCAATTTTGATATTCGACATAATAAAGTGTTAACCGTAGTTAGTTCTATGATATTGTCACGACTAACAGCCATCCGAACGTTTTTGTGCTACCCTATAGAACTAGCCGCCGCCGCCGCGCCGTGCCCCTCGCTTCTTTGTCTGTATGACTCATCGCCCGGCCGGTCGCGAAGTTTCAGGATCGCTGGACTGGAATTATCTCGATGGCCTCGTCGAGATCATATAGGGTGGCGTCGGAATACTTCCCGAATATTCGTGATAGATTGGAGATTATATATAAGCAAACCTAAGGCGAATGTTAGTCAGTCAGTTCAGTTCAGTTAATAATTGAGTGTTGAATAGATATTAGTTGTAAAGTTAAGAGTAGTATAGAGTGTTAAATTGTATACAGTTGTAGTGAATAAAGAGAGTATTAGTTGAAAATAGCAAAGTTGTAATTCTGTGAAGAACCCACGGGGAAAACGTAACATTTGGTGTCAGAAGTCGGATTGTGAAGGGACCGGACTTGCGAAGTTTTTCTTCGAGGAAAGAAGAGGTACAAGTACGTCAACGAGACCGTTTGATTGGTGGATTCTGGTAAAAGTTTATAACATTCTATGGTCAATACAAGGCAACAAACGGCAGAAATGGAGCAAATTAATAAAATGTTGGCCGATTTAATGGAAAATCTAAATGCTGAGAGACAAATAGAACAGGACCGGCTTCAGAAATTTTTACAAGATCAAGAAGATAAAAAGCAAGCGGATCGGGAAGAGGATGAACGTAGAAGGCAATCGGATCGGGAAGAAGATGAACGTAAAAGGCAAGCAGAACAGGACCGGCTTCAGAAAATTTTGCAAGACCAAGAAGACAAAAGGCAAGCAGAACAGGAACGGCTTCAGAAATGGATGCTTGATGTAATTGTAGGCGAGCAAGGAAAATTACAGAAAATATTGGACGGGCAAAATGAGAAATTTGAAAAAGAAGTAGGTAATATACAAAAAGAGGTTGGAAATGTGCAAAAAGAAGTTGGGAATGTGCAAAAAGAAGTTGGACATGTACAAAAAGAAGTTGGGAGTGTACAAAAAGAAGTAGGAAACGTACAGCAAGAAATGAGGAATCCACAAGCAGAATTTACCAGACTAAAAAATCAAGGATCCACCGAGAGGGTATTCGCCACAGGACAACATATCAAACCTCCAACTTATGACGGTCAAACATCCTGGACTATGTACAAAAGACAGTTTGAAGCCGCTGCGGTTGCCAACGGTTGGAATAATGAAGAATTGGCTACATCACTAGTGGTAGCGCTTCGTGGATCTGCCCTGGAACTACTGCAGACCATTCCCATCAGCCAACAAGGGAAATATGACATACTTGTAGCTGTCCTGGAGAGACGATTTGGAGACCAACACCGAAGACAACTGTACCAAGCACAAGTAAAGTCTCGGCATCAGAAGCCTGGTGAAAACCTGCAAGAATTTGAGGCAGACATTAGACGTCTCATTCAATTGGCCTACCCGGGAGCGACAGAGGAATTTCAAAAGGAACTTGCTGCCCAATATTTCGTGGATGGTATCAGAGATCCAGAAACTCAGAAAATGCTACGCCTAGCCAAATTTGATAACAGCAGTGAAGCTTTGGGACGAGCCCTAGAAATCGAGGCGGCCTGTAACATCTACAAGCCGAAAATCAGGGCCGTATCTATCCAGGAAGAAAAGGCGACAAACAGCTGTGAATTAAATGAGATGGGTGAAATTTTGAAGAAATTAACGGAAGTTCTTCAGTCCACGGCGAGATTCCGGGAGCCAATGGAAGATAGGCCACGTGACCGAAATACATCAAATCAGTGCTATAGATGTGGCAGGACTGGGCATTTCAAAAGAGACTGCCGAGTACAACTACGGTCTAGATCTCCATCCAGAGACGCTAGGGCCCCCAAGTCAAATCAGGAAAACTTCAATTAGTCAACATTGCGGGGCGGGTGTTGGCTAAAGAAGAAAAAGCCCCCAGGATCGTCTCCATAAAAAGCCTAGGAAAAGCCGCCGACAGTCTAACAATTACAGGAAAGATCAACGGAAGAGCCATAACAATTACTGTTGACACTGGTGCGGCGGTATCTTTGATAAGGTCCAACAGGGTAAATAGAGTAGAAGTTCTACCCATATCAAAGAATGTAATTTTACGTACAGTTACCGGTGAAACAGCTGAAGTACTTGGGGAAATGGATATCGAACTTCAACTGGGACGAATTAAATTACACCACACAGTGTTAGTCGCCGACATCGAAGACGAATTTATTTTGGGGATGGATCTCATCGGTCAACATGGATTCTCTTTTGACAACAAGCTTAATCTTCTGAAGTTTGGCACCGAAGAGTTCATCCTTAACAAAACCGACGATGGCACCCCGACTAAAGTAGTGGCGGCATGTACTGTCAGAATAAGCGGAAATACCGAGCAGATAATTTTTGCGAAATTGGAGAAAGATTTTGGAGGCTGCATCGGACTTATCCAACACCACGATTCGCCTTGCAAACACCTCGTAGGCAAATCACTAGTCAAAACCGACGGAGAAATACCGATAAGGATAGCAAATATTTCATCCAATTCCATCAAAATCAATAAAGGAGATGTGATAGCCACTTGCGAGCCGGTGCAGTGGGTAACCAGTTGCGAAACGCAGTCAGAAGTAACACCATCGACAAACCCTAAGGAAGTCCTAGAACATTTCCAGAAGTCGTGGCATCATCTGTCTTCCGAAGAACTGAAAAGAGCTACACAATTTATCAAAGAGCAGAGCACAGCCTTTGAAAGAAAAAATGGCACTACTGGAAGAACGAACATCATAAAACATAAAATCGACACTGGAAGTGCTCACCCCATACGGCAGCATCCTCGGAGGCTACCAGTGACGAAGCAGCAGGAGGTTACCACATTAGTCAACAAAATGCTTGACGATGGAATTATTGAGGAATCATCAAGCCCATGGTCGTCTCCTGTTGTCTTAGTCACCAAGAAGGATGGAACTACCAGATTCTGCGTGGACTATAGAAAGCTCAATGACGTCACCAAGAAAGACAGCTATCCACTTCCCAGGATTGATGACACGTTGACGACACTAGCAGGATCTCATTGGTTTTCAACACTCGACTTAAAGAGCGGCTACTGGCAAGTAGGCATTGACGAAGAAGATAAGGAAAAGACCGCATTTTCTACCGGAAGTGGTTTATATCAGTTTAGAGTTATGCCCTTCGGACTATGCAATGCCCCTGCTACTTTTGAGCGTCTTATGGAGGTTGTTCTACGAGGCCTCACTTGGAAGACATGCCTGGTTTATCTTGATGATATAATGGTAATGGGAAAAACTTTCGAAGAGCACCTACAAAACTTGCATGAAGTTTTTACTAGAATCAAGAATGCTCAGCTCTTACTGAATCCAAAAAAATGTTTTCTTTTCCAACAAAAAGTTGAATTTCTCGGGCATGTCGTGTCATCAGAGGGAATCCAAACCGACCAACGGAAGATTACAGCAATCAAGGACTGGCCTCGTCCTCGCGACAAACATGAACTACGGAGCTTCCTTGGACTATGCACATATTATAGAAGATTTGTTGAAGGATTTGCAAATATAGCTGCACCTCTACATAAGCTCACTGAAGAACGAGCAAATTATAACTGGGATTATAACTGCGATTCTGCGTTCAGGAAATTAAAAGCGGCTCTATGTTCTAGTCCAATATTGGGATATCCGGAACAAAAGGGTAAATTTGTATTGGACACAGATGCAAGCAACACCGGCATCGGAGCAGTTTTATCACAAGTACAAGCAGGGGAAGAACGAGTTATCGAATACTACAGTCGAACACTTTCGAAACCTGAACGTAACTACTGTGTAACCCGAAAAGAGCTTTTGGCAATAGTACGGTCTGTTGAGCATTTCCATCAATATCTATATGGGCAAGAATTTCTGATAAGGACTGATCATGCAGCACTTAAATGGCTTTTGGATATGAAACAACCTGAAGGACAGGTAGCCAGGTGGCTTGAAAAGTTACAACAATATAATTTTAAGGTTAAGCACAGAGCAGGGAGATTGCATAATAATGCAGATGCTTTATCCAGAAGACCATGCGCGGATAATTGTAAGCATTGCCAAAGAGTAGATCGACGAGAAGGAATTACTCCGATTAGGCAAACGAAATTTGAGGTTGATCAGCAGTGGACCACAGAGCAACTTAAAAAGGATCAGCTTGAAGATAGTGAAATAGCACTATTGCTAAGAGCTAAAGAAGAACAGCAACCAAGACCAAGCTGGAGCGAGATATCAACTAAAGGACTTGCTTTTAAAACTCTGTGGGCTCAGTGGGACTCCCTAGTGGTGGAAAATGGACTTCTTAAACGAGCCTGGGAAAGCGCCGATGGCAAAGTAGTGAAGAGACAGTTAGTGGTACCAAGGAGGAGGATATCGGAAGTTCTGGAAGAAGTTCATAATGGAAAGTCTGGTGCTCATCTCGGAGTGAACAAAACGATTGACAAGATTCGCGACAGATTTTACTGGGTCAACTACTGCCAGGATGTGAAATCGTGGTGTCGGCAGTGCTCAACCTGTGTCGCAAGCCAAGGACCCAAAACAAGATCTAGGGGCAAAATGAAACAGTATAATGTGGGCCTACCGTTTGAACGTATCGCCATTGACGTAGCTGGCCCTTTTCCAGAAACAAATAATGGTAACAAGTACATTTTAGTGGCAATTGACTATTTCAGTAAATGGCCTGGAGTATTTGCGATCCCCAATCAAGAAGCTGTTACCATAGCAGAGGTCCTTGTGAATAACTTATTCAGCAGATTTGGTGTTCCATTAGAGTTGCACTCGGATCAAGGACGCAACTTCGAATCCAAGGTTTTCCAGAAAGTCTGTGATTTACTCAACATCCATAAAACACGGACTACCGCCTTACATCCACAATCAGACGGCATGGTTGAGAGGTTTAACAAGACCATTGAAGAACATTTGTCAAAGGTCGTAGATGAACATCAGAAGGATTGGGACCAACACATACCACTATTTTTAATGGCCTATAGATCAGCAGTCCATGACACGACAGGACTAACACCTGCCATGGTTTTATTTGGAAGAGAACTCCGTTTACCCTGCGACCTATTATTCGGAACGCCAGACAACCAGGATATGGAAATTCAAGACTACGCGGACTCCCTTAAGGAAAAATTACTATACATCCATGAATTAGTCAGAGAAAACACGGAGAAAGCCAGCGACCGAATGAAGACACGATATGATCTCAAAGCTAATTCTATGGGATTTCAGATGAACGATAAAGTCTGGTTATATAATCCACAAAGGAAGAAAGGAAGATCTCCCAAGATAACGCCAGTATGGGAAGGACCCTATACAGTCATCAAAAGAATTAATGACGTTGTGTATCGAATTCAGCGTAGTCCCAGAAGCAAACTGAAAGTTGTTCACCTCGACAGACTGAAAGCATACCACGGACATGCAGTATCTGTTCGGGACGATCAGGTTTAAGAGGGAGGCAATGTCACGACTAACAGCTATCCGAACGTTTTTGTGCTACCCTATAGAACTAGCCGCCGCCGCCGCGCCGTGCCCCTCGCTTCTTTGTCTGTATAACTCATCGCCCGGCCGGTCGCGAAGTTTCAGGATCGCTGGACTGGAATTATCTCGATGGCCTCGTCGAGATCATATAGGGTGGCGTCGGAATACTTCCCGAATATTCGTGATAGATTGGAGATTATATATAAGCAGACCTAAGGCGAATGTTAGTCAGTCAGAGTTCAGTTCAGTTAATCATTAAGTGTTGAATAGATATTAGTTGTAAAGTTAAGAGTAGTATAGAGTGTTAAATTGTATACAGTTGTAGTGAATAAAGAGAGTATTAGTTGAAAATAGCAAAGTTGTAATTCTGTGAAGAACCCACGGGAAAAACGTAACAATATGTAACAAATGTGTGTACATTTCTAAGAGATCTTTGTGGACGATGGAGTACCACCAGCTGCAGTAATTCCAGAGAATTGATCATATTATTATCTATTTTAAATAGAGTACATAAATCAAAATATTGACGTCTAGAATCCATAGTACGAAGATTAAAAAGTTGCATAATATCATCATAGTTACATTATATGTTATACCCAATTTATATGCAATAAATCTCAGATTTTTTTTGCACTTTTTCAACTTCATTTTTACTGGTAGAATAGTATGGCGGAGAGGAATGTCGTTCAGATTTCAAATGAATTAAAAAAATTAAATAAAAATGATCTTATTTACTATATTGTACATAAAAAGTTACCGGAGAGTGTACCTGTGCTTAGTGAGTCCACACTTAAGTTTCTGGAGGGAAATGAACAAGAAATGTTTTACGAATCTCAGTCAGAACAAAAGCAAGACGGGGTATGTAACCATACTGCCTGTATTCTTTCTCAAGCCGACCTAAAACTCGCAAAACTGGAGGCTTCATCTAACAAAAAACTTGTAGATGAATTACAAAAATCAATTAAAAATCTTAAGTTTATAATACAACTGCTTAAAGAAAAATCAGAAATTAAGGTTAGACAGCACGATACAGAATCACAACAAACAACGCATTTAACCATTAGCGACGCATGTCAAGGCTCTAGCAGTGGGGACTCCTCTAGTACTGCCTCGGGCTCAAGTAAACGGGCCCCAGCCGCCGACATAGCGGTGCAGCGACACTTATCTTCCCCACCACAACATCATATTAATAAGCGGTCAGCTGAACACCAATCCGACCGTTTTATCAATAAAGGAGCAAATGTACCTTATCGTGCTACACTGAGACCCGAACTAAGAAGCAATGCAATTACCGAGCAAGCGGTTTCAAGAGCGATACTTGAAGTTAAAACCCAGCAAACTTTTAATAATTTAACTGCTGATCCAATGAATGAAAATAATACGGCAGAAGGTTGGAGGTTAGCAGGGGGATATAAATCCAGACAAAGACGGAAAAGTAATACCGTTATGGGAACCGGATCTAACACAACATTACAAGGAGTACCTAAATTTGAATATTTTCATGTCTTTCGTTTGCATCCATCATATAAAGAAAACGATGTTACTGACCACTTAAAACCCCAGTTTCCTGAAGTTATATGTTCTAAATTAGAATCAAAATATTCTCACGAGTATTCCTCCTTTAAAGTAGGAGTATATGAGTGTAATGCTAAAAAAGTAATGGATTCCAGCATATGGGCAGCGGGCACAAAGATAAATAAGTTTTTTCATCTCAGAAAAAGGGACTCAAGCGACCAGATTGCCTCAAAATAAAAACAACTAAAAGTGACGATAATGAAAAAGAACTAAAGCTGTTCCATATTAACATACAGGGACTTTCAAACAAATCTGATGAACTTTTAGTTTTTTTTAGAAGAATTTAATTATAATGTAGTGTGCAGTAGTGAACACTGGTGCACAAATGACAACTTAAGTGCAATTATTATAGGCAACTATAAATTAGTAAGTTCGTTCTGTCGACAAAACCGTTTACATGGTGGTGTTTGTATTTTTGTAAAGCCATTTGTACAGTGTAGATGTATTGACGTAAGCAAATATTCATTAGAAATGGAAGTTGAGTTTGGTGCCATGGAGCTGCTTCAGGGTAAAGTATTAATTATAGCTATTTACAGGCCTTGCAGTGGTCACTTTGATACTTTTCTGCAAGCTATTGAGCAATTAATTGAAAATTTTTACGATAAATATTCAAACATTTTAACTGGTGATCTAAATATAAATTTCTTAAATGCTTCCAAAAATCTTACTGATCTAATTTTAATTTTCGAAAGTTATGGAATGTCGGTACTGATAGATGTTCCTACAAGAGTGACGGCCAGCTCTTCTACATGCATAGACAACATTATAACTAATTTTAATCAAAATGATTGTACTAGTGGTGCAATAGATCCACTTTTATCTGATCACTATGGGCAATTCCTTATTCTAAAAAATAAAATGTTAACTAAGGAAACTGTAAATTATGTCAGAAAAGTTACTTGCAGTGCTATAAACGATATTAAAGTGCACTTGGACAACTTTGATTAGTTCCCATTTTATAGTACCTTAAATATTAATGAGGCCTCTGAGTTTTTGGTTAGGGGGATTCAATCTTTAATTCATGCATATTTTCCGTTAAGGCCAATCGAGTCAAATCAGCCAATTGTAAATTGGTACACCGAAGAACTGAGAACACAAAGGGAAAAAATATCAACCGTTAAGATACTAAAGGATGCTTCTGACAACCCTTTGTATGATGACCTCTACCAATTCCAATTTTTAAAAAAGGCAATGCCAATGAGGTAGAAAATTATAGGCCAATCTCAATAGTGCCCTTGTTTGGAAAAATTTTTGAAATTGTTTTGGCTAGAAACTTAAAGAAGTACTTTGAGACAAAAAATCTCTTGCACACTTGCCAATTTGCATACAGAGAGGGCCGTTCTACCATGCAGGCAGCTTCTATGGCCGTGGGATGCGCAGTCGATGGAATAGATAAGGGAGAGTATGTGTGTCTCACACAGTGCGATCTCAGTAAGGCCTTCGACTGCGTATCTCATAGCTTACTAGTGGAAAAACTGTTTCGGTATGGAATTCGAGGATTGCCTTTTCAACTAATTGAATCTTACCTAACTTCTAGAAAACAATGTGTTTCTATAAATAATAACACTTCTAATCTAAGAGAGGTTAAACATGGGGTGCCTCAAGGCTCTGTCCTTGGCCCTTTACTATTTGTCGTGTATATAAATGATTTATTTACCTATTTATCGCCGAGCAAATGCATATGCTACGCTGATGATGCTTCCCTAATCTGCAGCAGTAAAAACCTTGAAAAACTAAAAATTAATGCTGAAAGCCTGTTGTCAAAAGCAAACACTTGGTTTACCCAAAACCAGTTAAAAATGAATATGTCAAAAACCCAGCAATTATTTATATCAGCTAAAAATCAAACTGGGCAGCAAAACAACAAATTAAATTTTTTAGGCCTTACTCTCGATGATCGTCTGGGTTGGGGTCCACATATAGATATCCTCGCAGCTAAACTGTCCTCTACTCTTTTTGTAATGCGAAGACTCAAACCAATTATTAGTAAAGCAGCAATAATGACGGTTTATTACTCACTTTTCTACTCAAATATATCTTATGGTGTACACCTCTGGGGAAATTCTACCAGGTCTAATCAAATCTTTATATTGCAGAAGAAAGCTGTCCGTCTATTAGCCGGGGTTAGCGTGTACGACCACTGCAAGCCCCATTTTATTAATCTAAAAATTTTAACTTTACCTGGAATTTATATTTTATGCCAGTTGTTGGAAATTCACCAACATAAATCGGAGTTTCAACCGAATTCAGATTTTCATGAATATGGCACCAGATCCGCTAATTTACTTAGATTACCTAAATTAAGACTGCATAAATCCTCTGATAACTCACCTAATCTGAATTTATATAACTTTTTGCCTGAATATATAAAAGAATTAAATCTTAATGTATTTAAACGAACAATAAAAATGTTTCTAACTAATTTAGCTCCCTATTCTGTTGAGGATTTTTTTAAAAGTAATATTAATGAATATTTGAAGTGATAATGTTATTTTATGTACATAGTTTTACTCGTAATTTGTTTGTAATTTTTGTATAAATGTCTGCTTTATATCTATTTAAGTTTTTACATCTAGGGCCACTTACATGTGACTCATTTACCTGACTTGCTACAATTGTATGTTTGTACAGAACAGTAGTCAATAAAGTATCTATCTATCTATCTATCTATCTATGGACACCATACTGGAACTGCATATTCCACTACAGATCCAACAAGAGCACAAAATAAATTTTGCAACATATAATAATATTATTTAAATCTTTCAAAGTACGAATCATAAAACGTAACATTTTTAATGCACTGTTTACAGCCATCTGTATACGATCCAAAAAGTTCAATTTAGAATGAAACCAAATGTCTAAGTCCTTAACCAAGAAGATTCTTTCTAAATTAGCAGAATTAACATTATAAGTGCAATTGATAGGATTATTTTTCCTAGTAAAAGAAATAACTCTACATTTTTCGACATTTAAGTATAAATAATTTTCATTACACCATTCAAAAAGTTGATCGATGTCATGCTGCAAATCTTCTGTATCTTTTAAACAATTTATAATTTTATGGAATTTAAATCCGGCCGGTTTAAGATATAGAAATTCGATTTGTATTTTTAAAGGCTATCTGATACATTTCATTGCTGCCAAAAAATGTCAAAATATGTAAAAAAAAGTTACAGCTAACAGTACTTAAAATTTATATGGCAGAATAGCTCCTAAAAAGTTAAGAGGGAAAGTGCAAACCGTAATTCTGTAACTGTTTGGGTTTTATGACATGCAAAGATGAGAAATTGTCAGTTTTAAAGACGCCTCAATGTTGTTTTGAATGGTAATAGAACCGTCTAATATTATGAAATCATAAAGTACTCAATGATACGATTGAAATGAGGTATCGCAAGACACACCTTTCTATTTAAAAGTTCCAACATGGTGCTCGTCCGCCATTTTAACTATTGCTATTTGGGATGCCTACATTTTCTAACAAACAAATGAGCGTTTTAAAAGTTAGTAAGGGGGGAAGGAGGTACCTTAAAGACGCGCACTGTTTTCTCATATACATGCTTTTAATATGACGACCATCAACTGTTCTTTTATACAGCAATGTGTAAAAATGGATTAGATCTTTATTTGCATATGGAAATTCCAATAGTACGTATATTGTGCAACAAGTGTTGAAAATAACTCGTGTGATTTATGTCACTCGCCTACGGCTCGTGTCATCAAACTTCACACTCGTGTGAAAAGTGATTTTCACACGCGACTGCAAATAATATTGATATTATATAATATTTATTATAATATTATATCAAGCATCTTGTCTTTAAATTAAAATATTTATAGTTTACAAAGACCATATACAAACACTTCTACAGCAATTTGTGTAACTAGTTGATGAGTAGGTATTGAGATGCCAGGGCTGGGACAACGCCCTACCCGGGGCGTCCTTTTAGGGTTTCGTCCCTCATTCTAGGGTTTCGCCCTTAGTTTTTGGAGTTATTCTTTTCATATCTTTGGAAAAAGGCGCCATTCACCGGCGGTCTCCTCTTATGGCTTTGCCCTCCCTCGGGAGACCAATTTTTTACATATTCGGAAAAGGGAGCATCCGGGGGTGAAGCCCTAAATTGGGCCTCCTTGAGGCCCAAAGCCCTAAAATTGGGCCCCCTTTTTTAGAGATCTGGGAATGAGACCTTTGAAGGCGAAGCTCTAAAACGGAGACGTAGCAGTTTAATCTAAATACCCGAGTAAGCGTGTAAAAAATATACTTTGCACACGATGTTTGAAATGTCCAGTTTTCAAGAGCAGTTGTTAGTGCGTTTTTGTCTATTTTCAGGGCAGTCGTAGAAAAAAGTATTTTCCGTTCGCCTTCTTTAGACTTCTGCAAAATTTAAAATAAAACAACAAACGTGTTTTCATTTAGTTTGTACAACCGCAGTTTATGCCTATTCTTTATATTTTTTAGTTTGCATTAAAACTAAAACAATATTTTAAATTTTACACTCATAAAGTTTAAAAGTTTGATGATTATAGCTCGAAAACGAAATGTCTCCGAAAAACACGAGTTTAAAGCCGGTATCAACGTTCCAAAATATAGTTAACTACCTAAAAATTGTTAAAAAGTAAGTACAAATGCACTTTTAAAATATTTTTTCCAATCCTAGCAATGCACGCCTCTGCTCCATATTCCAAGTTCCAGTTTTTCTGCTATTCGGATTGACTTCGTATTCGCTCTGTGCGTTAGGGTAGTGGGAGAAATGACGAACGATCGTGCGCGCCAGTCGGAGAAATTTGGAACTTTCTTCAGCTACTATACAAATAAACACGTAGAATACATCGAAAAAGGGTCTGGTGTCATATAAGCACTGTCGATTTTAAAGGTTTTTTTGGGTTCAATGGAAAGATTACATCAAATTGAACACATTAATGCAAAAAAAATTGCGGATGAAGCACTTTTGACGCCAAAAATTGAAAAAGAAATTTCAGAAATGAGGCTGTTTGGTGACATTTTAATGCGAAAACTCTCCCTATATGACGTTAGTGATGACAATTTACTTGCAATGTTGTCAGACTTGGCTAACCTTCTTGATTTTCAAGTAAGCAAATTGCCAAGTCTAGGAGCATGTTTCATAAAGTAGAATAACTTGTGAAAGTAACTAAACAAGCGCACACCGCGCGCTTGTTCCTTATATGCCTCAAACTAACCAAATAAGCTCCCATTTGTCTGTTAACTAACCCAAACTAACCAAAACTAATTCAGCCTAATGCAAAGTAACCCAAGCTAAACAAAATTAGTCCAGACTAACGTAAACTAAGCCAAACTAACCCAGATTGACCAAAAGTAATCCATACTAAGCAAAACTAACCCTGGCTGTTTAGCCATACATGTATATATAAGTAACAAAAGTTTGCTTACGGTACACTGTCGAGTCAATTTGTTCATTTCCCAGTAAAAGCCCTAGATCAAAATCAAAATGAAATATATTTAAAAGACAAGCGTGCTACGTTCCCTTGTCAGTAAATCAACCATAGCTAACCCAAAATAACCAACACTAACCCAAACTAGCCAGCACTAACGCAAACTAACCAAAACCAACCCAGAGTAATACAAACTAATCAAGACTAACCAAAACTAACCCAGGCTAACCATTATTAACCTATGCGCGCTTGTCTCTTCGCTATTCCAATCTAAGCAAAACCAACCGATACTAACCAAAACTAACCCATACTTATCAAAACTTACCCAAACCAACAAAAACTAACCCAAACTAATCCAAGCTAACCCAGATTAGTCAAAAGAAATCCATACTAGCCAAAACTAGCCCAGACTAACCCTAATTAATCAAAATAAAAAGAAAAGCGCGCTACGCGACCTTCTCTCTTCGCTATCATAAACTAAGCAAAACCAACCCAGACTAACCAAAACTAACCCATACTAACCTAAATTAACAAAAACTAACCCTAATTAACGTATTCCAGACAGAGGCGGATCCAGGCCATGAAAAAGGGGAGGACGTTGGTTTTTGAAGCGAAACTTCTTTAGCGAGGGTAAAGTCAGAAAAAATGAAACGCTTATCGAAGTGAAACACTTATCAAAGTTGAAACGGCTATCTAAGTAAAACCCCTTTTAATTAAGCATGTTCCAGTATAACTAGAGGGTTGAAATTTTGAGAACACGTCGCCAGGGTAAAATGAGTATTCTGGACTAACCCAAACTAGACACCCTCCGAAAAAATGGAAAAAAAATAAATAAAAAAAACGTAAAGAATTATTCGGA
>MU185924.1:77299-101028 GCA_016904865.1 Pissodes strobi
AAAAAAAAAACGTAAAAAAAATTTCGGAAAGATAATAAAGAAAAAATATATTAAAAAAAAAGTTAGAGAAACGCGGATCTCGGCGAAAAAAAAGGTGAAAACAAAAGAAAAAAATTGTAAAAAAGTGTCGAAACTGGGGGCAAAAGTCGAGAAAAAAAAGTATCAACAAAAAATAAAAAATTAATTTCTAATATCTCAGAAGTTTCACTTAATTTGTGTGCTTATAGAGGTGAGGTACATAATTTTCTTTTATATACACCTATATCCTATACATATATGTGCTAGGTAGCTTTAAAAACATTTGAAATAAGCTTGAAATCATAATCCTTAATAATCTGCAACATATAGGTAATGCAAAACATACTTTAATCGTTATAAGCACTTTTATTGAACAAAAAAAACGGAGTTAAATATAAAAAATAAAATTAATTCTCAGAATAATATTATTATGTAGGTGTGTACCTATAGAAATAACTAAACCGTGACATAAAATAACAAAAACTTTAATAAAACGAAAACACATAACTACTTTTAAGCAAAAAAACTATAGTAGGTAATAAAATGAACACGGTCCTATAAAACAAAATCTAATTATCTGTTCTTTTACTTGGAAATTTATCTATTATTCTTTCTTCATCTACTTCAATATCCTTATGGATATTGAGTAATGCTAAGGCAGAAGGTCTTAAATGAGACATGTTTGTCCCTAAGTAAGATTTAATCAGTCTTAAAAAAGAAAAACTTCTTTCTGGCGTAGCATTACTTAATGGAAAGCAACCTAATATTATTAAAAATTGTTTCACGTGCGATTCCCCCACCGCCCCCCACCCCTCTGAATCCACCACTGATTCCAGATTAAGCAAAAATAATCGAAATTAACTTTAATTAGCCAAAGAAGCGCATTGAGGCGTGCGCGCTACGCGCTTGACCAACCACAAAATCAAAATTAATTCAAAGTAACAAAACAAACGCACTACGCGTGATACTCTCTTAAACTAATCCAAATGATCTTTTAAATTTGTATCTATTTCAATAAACTAAATGAATTAGTTTATATGACTTATTATTAAAAGTGACCCCCTTCTAGCGTAACATCTAATTCTAGTAAATCATATATTCGAGTTATTGTTATTTCATTAAACAAAGCCATTAAGAATCATTATTTATAAGAAGTTTTCGTCTCACAGTACTTTTGAAACATATTCAACACGAGGCTGTTATATTTTAGAACCAAATAGAAAGTACACTTGGCAACATCTACCCGTACAACATCCGTGCTAAGCCAACCAATATAATAATGTTTTAAGAAATAGTCATGTTGACGTTTATCTCATAAATATTATATTATGGTTTTAAAGTGCAAAAAAAACAGTTTTATTTGCAATTGGAATGAAAAGAAGCTTTATATTATGTTATTATTAACCTTCTGCGATTATACCTTAAGGTGCGTCCAGACCTGTGACAAGACCACGTATCGTGACACCGCCGCGAACCTCGTCGCGTACAGTCTGGACGGTACTCCGTAACCGCAACGCGTAACATCGCCGCGTTTACCGCGTGTCATCACTGCGTTCCATGTCCTGTCGGTCTTTTGGCGTCGCATCAAAGGGATGCTACTCCGCTTGGTTCGCCAAGTCTGGACGGGACCGCGTATCATCAGAACGTTTTGCATATTTACTTGAATTTTAACCAGTGTAGCGGCTATTTTTGTTTCGAATTAGTATTTACTTTTTTAATATCAAGATGGAATGGGGACAGGAGACAACGTTAACATTTATAGAAATACGCAATAAATGATCTATAACTATGTACGCTGCTGCTGCAACGTCCATGCTGATCGACTGTTTTTTATTTAAATGAGCGGAACGCTGTGAACGGGACTATGATACGCGACGATGACACGCATCGAAGTTCGCCTCGTCGTGAAAATGTTCGCGACGCCGTCACGTCACGGGGTTTTGTCACAAGTCTGGACGCACCTTTAGGACAAAGTGTACTGGAATTGTGTTAATGTATGTTGAATTTTAATTTTTTCTTTCAATTTATTTTGAGAAAATGTGCTTCATCCGCAATTTTTTTTGCGTTAATATGTCCCATTTCATGTTCAATATCGAACTTGGCTTTTTTCAGTCGAATCGATAAATATTCTCATATGAACTAATTATATTGCACTAAAATCAACAATTTTTCTTGAATTTTCAATCGTTTCCGATGTACTTTGCGTATCTAAGAAATTCGCCACATTTTGTACCACCAGATGTCGCGTCGTGTAACGCACATAGCCAATATACTATACGATTATGAGTTTGTTTCAGACATTTAAAAAACAACAAACCGATACGGAAAAAACGCCATGAATATGGCGGCCAGTTTCTTCTAGACGAGTGGCGGGTTACGCGATGTAGTCGGCATTTGCGACAAGAGGGAGTACCGCTGATTTCGTGACCAATGTGAAGTGGTGAAGTAGTGACGTAGGGCCCAGTTTACATATCGTTTCTAGTGGAAAATAGGGTCATATTTCAGTTTAATAGCAATTGGAATTTTCTAAAAATGTTTTTCTTCTTTATTTAGGCACTTTGAAAAGACGCTTTTGACCATTAGAATGTTGCGCAATTGTTTGGTTATCCCACAAAAATGACCCAATGTTCGACCATTGAGGAGCTGAAATGTAAATTTTTGGCATCTGACGCACAATGTTACCAAAGGTTTTACCTTTTCTTAGGGGGTAACTCGATTCGGGAGCGTAACCAACAAGAACTAATCCGAGCTAACCCAAATTAATGTAAAAAATAAATGTTCCACTTCACGTATAGCCCTCCGCTCGCTCCGGGGCGCAACCACACAAAATTAACCCAAACTAACTCAAGGCATGCCCAATATAAAAAAAAATATCAGTCAAGAATGTTAATATTTTTTAAAGTTTTTTTTTTTGATCTTGGGCATGCCTTGGGTTACTTTGGGTTAGTTTTGTTTGGTTGCGCCCCGTAGCGAGCGAAGGACTATTCGTACAACCATTTTTTAACATTTCCGCTCCTCAAAAGTCGAATTTTGGGGCTTTCTTGTCGGATAACCAAACAATTGCGCAACATTTTAATGGTCAAAAACGCCTTTTAAGAATGTCTAAATAGAGAAGAAAAAAGTTTTAATCCGATCGGACGAAAAACTATACCTTTTCGATGTGTTTTCTCACCGCAAAAGTCATGATTTCAGTATATTGTATAATATGGTTTTAGAGAGGGCAGGTCAACCTCTCAAGCCATCCTGAGAATGTTGGGAGGCATTGTTGGACCTCTCGAAGGCATTTGACTGTGTTTCTCATAGCATCTTGATTGAGAAATTGGATTAATATGGTGTCAGTGGGCCAAGTATAGATCTAATCAGGAGTTATCTCAATAACCGCACACAGATCACTTGCTTTAATGGTTATTCAAGCAATGTGACAGTGGACCATGGAGTGCCACAAGGTTCGCTTTTGGCACCTCTATTGGTCTTAATATACATAAATGACATAAACATGGCAGCTCCTGAATCAAACTTATGTTGATTTGCCGATGATACCGCATTGTTCAATATGGATCAAAACTATCAAAATTTGCTTACAAAAACAGAAAAATTTGGAAGATTGGTCTACTTGTAATAAACTTACCCTTAATAAAGAAAAAACATCTTAGCTTACATTCACCCTGAGACAAATAGATAAAATACAGATCCATGGATCGGGGGATATAAAGTTTTTGGTCACATAGACCATTTGTCAGGCCGACTTTCTAAAACTATTTTTTTTAAATTCCGAAAGCTAAGGAAATTGGTCCCTTTTCCCGTACTTTTAAACTCTTATCATGGTCTATTTCATTCAGCAACCTGCTATGCCCTTGCGGCCTGGGGATAGTGTGCCCAGGCTGAGAAAGTCTTCAAATTACAGAGGAGAGCTCTTAGAGTGCTCTGTGGGATGGATTATCAACCGGATGTAAAAACGAAATTTACTGACTTACAGATAATGACAATACCATCAAGATTTGTGTTTGAATGTTTATTATATGCATATAACAATGAAAATATGCTGCAAATAAATAATAATCATCATAACCATGACACCAGACATAACAACCATATTAGACCAGAGTTTTTAAGATTACAAAAATCTAGACTATCCACAAACTATTTCTCTGTTCATTTCTTCAATAAATTGCCACTATAGGCATATTAAAGAGTTATCATTGTCAAAGTTTAAAAGTAAAATTAAGCAAATTTTGACTGAAAATCCTTTGTACAAACACAATGAATTTTTGTCCATTGACTTGAGGATTTCATGCTAATTCTGAAGCATAGAATGTCTATTCGTTTGTATCATATTTATGTTAAAAAACTACTAGACTTAATCTTCATGTTTACTGATCATTCTTGTAAAATGAACACTCCGAACATATTATGATTATGACTAGTACTAATTACTGAATGTACAAGTACTTTTTTGAAAATTTGTTTTTTAATTTTTTATCTAACCTTTCAGTTGCTGTGACGGGAGACGGTGTAAATGACGCCCCGGCGTTGAAAAAGGCCGACATCGGCATCGCCATGGGCATATCGGGTTCGGAAGTGTCTCAGCAGTCGGCCGACATGATCCTGTTGGATGACAATTTTGCCTCCATCATCACGGGGGTCGAAGAGGGCCGCAGGATATTCGACAACCTGAAGAAATCCATCGCTTACACGCTGGCTTCGAACGTACCCGAAATATTACCCTTCCTGGCATTTGTGCTGCTAAACATTCCACTTCCTTTGGGTGAGTTTGTGGCTTAACATTACCATGCATCTTTATGTCGTAAGATTTGATTTATATTAATGTTGGCGTCGCTATGCTCTCAAAGTGATAAGAATATATCTTTGCACGAAGAGACTATAAACGGTCTGGGGATGAAGATTTGAGGTGCAAACATGGACAGTTGAAGGGCTTTCATCATGCAAAAGAGAGTATTTCATATCATTTTGGGGCACAGCAGTGATTTATTTATTTTTTCCTAACAATGAAACATTGTCTATTTGTATAGGCGTCATGGCCATTCTTTGCATCGACTTGCTCACGGACATGCTGCCGGCCATCAGCTTGGCCTACGAAAGGGCGGAGAGCGACATCATGCTCCGTCCTCCGCGCAATCCTCGCAAAGACAAACTGGTCACCAGGAAGCTGTACTTCTTGGCCTATGGTCACATTGGCATGGTGGAAGCAATGGGCGGGTTCTTCGTTTATTTCGCTATTATGGCCGAGCATGGGTTCATGCCTATGAGGCTTTACGGTAAGTGTGTTGTAAATTGGTGCCGTAATCAACATTTACATATGAGTACATGTTATTTACTTCATACTAGTCTTATTTAGATTTATCAAAAAAAGTCTCACTTGGTATAAGGTTTATGCTTATAAGATGAAGTCTAAATTATTAGCACAATTTGAATCGTTTTGTGCCAAGTTAACGCTTCTTCAGAAGCCCAAGTTAAATGCATTTCGTATCTTAACGTGGTTTACAACCGGCTCTCATCTATTCTCAGAAGATCTTCAGGTGCATGCTTTGATATACTGGGCCATGTAATGTGAGTCTACTCGTATATCATGGTCTAGCATAAGGAAGGAATATCATAGGACAGCAAGATGGCGTCAGACGATAAGCTTCATACCGAAACTGCCGCGAAAAAGCCGATAAAAACGTGTTTTCACTGCAAAAAAATGTTGAAAATATGGTGCTGTGCAAAAAGTGTAATTGCGCCTTTCATTCAGCATGTCTGAGGCAGGCAGCATCTCAAAAAAGTGCCAGTTGTGTCCATGATATATGATGGAAACTGAACAGCAACGAGGTCGACTAACCTCAACCTCAAAAAACTACGACAATGAAAGTGATCTACTGAAGACCCTAGTGGAAGAATTAAAATGTAAAAATAAGATTTTGGAGGAAAATGCCCAGCTACTTAAAGAAAAAATCAGCATCTTGGAAGAAAAATTAATAAATAAAGGTAAAAAAAGTGACAACTCTGAAAAAAGCAGCCAAAAACACTGAAAGTCGTAAAGGTAGAACAAGCAAAAATGCCAAAGGGATTTCCGAATCACAGGATAAAAATGTTGAAAATCGCAAATCCGATAGTTCAAATGACTGATGTCAACACTGACGTTGACATTTCAAGCATTCCAACCCCCCCCAAAAAAAAGAGAATAGTCAATAGAAAGGGCTCAAAAATTGAATGGCCCATAATCAGAATTTTTGAACAGCTGACGTCTAAACTCTTTAATCCAAAAATTTATGAATATTTTAGAATAGCACAATCAGAATTATTCCAAATCTTACATATTATTCAGAAAAATGTAAATTAATACATATTGAATAAATTAATTTAGATTAAAAAATTTAAGTTAAAGTCAGACACTTCAAATTTTGTTCAGTTTATTTAAATAGGTTTCTTAAATGGCTGCCATAGTAACGATCTATTATGAGAATAGTCAATGTAAAGGGCTCAAAAATTGGATGGCCCATACACAGAATTTTTGAACAGCTGACGTCTAAACTCTTTAATCCAAAAATTCATGAATATTTTAGAATAGCACAATCAGAATTATTCCAAATCTTACATAGTATTCAAAAAAATTTAAATTAATACATATTGAATAAATTAATTTATATTAAAAAAAAACTAAGTTAAGGTCGGACGCTTCAAATTTTGTTCAGTTTATTTAAATAGGTTTCTTAAATGGTTGCCATAGTAACGATCTGTTATGAGAATAGTCAATATAAAGGGCTCAAAAATTGAATGGCTCGTACTCAGAATTTTTGAACAGCTGACGTCTAAACTCTTTAATCCAAAACTTCATCAATATAATTTAAAGAAGCACAATGAGAATTATTCCAAATCTTACATAGCATTCAGAAAAATGTAAGTTTTTGGCTATGAAAGACGCCATAATACCCGACAAAATAGTAATATCCCAATGCCCATTCCTAGAAGCGAATTAACCAGGAACTCCCTAATTTATTTAAGCATTAAAATATTTAACCATCTACCAGATCATATAAAAACTGCAACAACTCTTATAAGTTTTAAGGGATCAATGGGATCACTCCTAAAAAGTAGGGCATTTTATAGCTTGGAAGAGTATTTTGCAGATGGCTGGGAGTAAACTCTGTCGCTTTTTTTTGTTTTATTTTATTTTATTTATTATATACAGTTTAGGTGTCCGTTTAATTGATGAATTTGTGCATGTATATTGCTTGTTTCAAACAAAATTTTCTTTTTTTCAATTCTTTTTGTGCTTTTCCAAGCTTTAACCTTTAACCTTTTGTTTTTAACTGCTTAATTTTAACTTTTATTTGTAACATTTTATTTTCTACATTAGTTACATACTTATCTAATTTAATAAGCTTTATCTACAAATACTATGTATTTATGATAATAAAGCATGTCTGAATCTGAATACATATTGAATAAATTAATTTAGATTTAAAAAATTAAGTTAAGGTTGGACGCTTCAAATTTTGTTCAGTTTATTTAAATAGGTTTCTTAAATGGTTGCCATAGTAACAATACATTATGAGAATAGTCAATCTAAAGGGCTCAAAAATTGTACTCAGATTTTTTGATCAGCTGACGTCTCTACAGTTTAAACAAAGGACAATCGACCAGAGCCCTTAAAAGGTACAAATGAAAATAACACTAACACCTGCAAGCTCAGAGTGGCGGAGAAGCTGGCATTTCTTTTCCTGTCAGGCCTGGACCCCCAAGTCTCTTGAGATGAAATTAAAAACTACTTACCTGGCATCCAAAGATTTGCACCTGAAGAACTGCGAAAAAATTAAAACAAAGAGAGTTAAATACAGGGGATCTTTTAAGCTCACGGTTTTACACGAGAGTCGAGAAAAATTTCTATCACCAGATCTTTGGCCAAGAGGAACAGTGGTCAACCATTTTCTGAATTTGCAGCGCCAACTAGAGGTGAGGAAGATGGACATGCAGAATTTCCCAAACTGAACACTGATACCAAGAACAAACAGGTAAAAGTGTTCCGTGCAAATGTCAGGTCACTACGAAACAAAACTGAAGAGCTACAAGCACTCATAGCTGACAAAGACCTTGATCTACTATGCTTAACAGAACATTGGCTAACAAAAGCAGAAATCGAAGGAACTCATATTGAAGGATACAGATTGGCTGATTTTTTGCATGAAAGCATTCCACTGATGGCGGAACAGCTATTTTTGTCAGAAAAAATATTGATTTAACATGTTAACTGTATGTAAAAGCTTTAGTATTGATAAGATTTTAGAATCAGTTGTCAGTTCGGTGGAACACCCTCCGTGATAATATCGGTAAAAAAGGGACAGATCACCCACCATCCGCCTATGTTCCAAGGTGTGAAGGGAACGAGTTAGTTTTTCGTCGTTAATAAGTCTAACACCTCGGTTCTGAATGGAGTCTAAGAGCGCTAGAGTATGTTTGGGAGCAGAACTCCAAATATGAGAGCAATACTCCAGAATAAGTCTGATTTGCGATTTATAGAGTGTAAGCAGCTGGTGGGAGCTGAAGTATTGTTGACAGGGACAACTACACCCAGTTTTTGAGAGGCACATTTGGCGAGACCTCGGACATGCTCATCCCATGAAAAGTTAGTGCTTGCGGTTTTTCCAAGAAGCGACAGATTGGAGGATGGAGCAAGGATTTCCCCCTCCATGATGATGTCAAGGTAGTTTCCCTTAGTTTTTCTCCGGGAGAACACAGCAGTCTGTGTCTTTTTGGCATTGAAGTTTACAAGATTGTTGGATCCCCATTCAAGAATTGTGTTTGTCTCGATTGATTGAGTCACTCTGTTGTCTTCTTAGTTGTCCCAGAGTGGCCGATGATAATGGCTTGTCAGAAGAAAAGGATGATACAAGACTGCTATCGTCTGCATAGCTGTAAATGGGGTTTTCAGTAAGCTTTAGTAGGTCATTTATGTACAGCAGGAACAAAGTTGGAGACAAAACCGAACCTTGCGGAACACCAGCATTGATGGCAAATGCCTCGGACGAGACACCATCGATAGCGACCTGAATACTCCTTTTATCTAAAAAACTAGACAAGTGTATGTAGAGCCGGTGGAAGCATAAGCTGCGAGTTTTTCCAGGAGTGATTGGTGCCACACCCGGTCGAAGGCTTTGGAGATGTCAATAATAAAAAACAAGGTCACCATGGGATCTCCCCTGATGGCTTTAATCGATACTTTGCTGAGATTGCCGAGAATATAATAAAGGACATTTCCTTATTGCATCTTTCGAAGCCTGACGGAGTCAACTTCTCTTCCCTTCAGACTGGCTTCAACCAAGTGAGAGATGTTATAAACAGTCTAAAAAATAAAAAGAGCCGAGATATATATGGACTTGAATGTAGACTTAATCAAAAATGTAAAAAATATCATAATAGGTCCTCTCACTAAACTCCTTAACCTCTGCTTTCGGGAGATTTTCTCAATGGTCCTCAAGAGGGCAATAGTTATATCAATTTTCAGAAAAGGGGACTCAGCAGTGCCTGAAAACTATAGGCCAATTTCTCTTTTGCCTATAGTCTCAAAAATTGTGGAGAAATGTATGACTTTTCAGATAGTTACATTCTTCAAAAGTAGGGGGTATTTCTCCGAGTGTCAGTTTGGATTCAGAAAGGAAAAAAACAGCATTTTGGCTATTTTAGACCTTATTTCGCATATAGCAGATTCTTTTCAAAGCCACAATTTTAGCGCAGTATTTTCTGTGTGAGCCACTCTATTCTCCTCCGGAAGCTAAAAAATTACAATTTCTCTCCTGAGAGCATTGAGCTGATAGGGTCTTATCTGAAGGATAGGATACAGATGGTGAGGGTCGATGGTGTGACGTCAGCGAAGAGAGTGGTCAATATCGAAGTACCACAGGGCTTAGTTTTTGGGCCCATACTCTTCCTTATCTTTATTAATGACTTTCCAGCGCTACAGTACCAGGCAAAATACACTCTGTTTGCTGCCGATACCACAATCCTCACCTCATCTTCAGATTTGCAGTGTGCAGTTCGCAGCAGCCAAAATGCTCGAGAGGAGGCACAGGATTGGTTTAGAGTGAATGGCAGTAAAACACAACAAGTCATATTTTCTCTGAGAGATTGTGGTGATGTGACCGAGAGTGTGAGTGTTGCTTGGTTTCTGGGCGTTCAGCTTGATCGAGGGCTGCAGTGGGGACTCTACGTTGATGCGTTGTGTGGTAGGCTGAGTAAGGGCCTGTTTGTTGCGCTGCGAAATCTGGCTTGGGGTCACTCTGGTAATGTGCATAGACCGTTTGCCTTGCAAAGAAAAGCGGTTCGAATCGTGGCTGGGTTGCATTATCGTGAAGACTGCAGACTAGCATTCCGCAGTCTCGGAATACTTACGCTGCCGTCTCAGTATATATACGAGAGAACCTGCTATTCGTGAAGCAGAATCCGGAGCTGTATCAGTCGCATGAGGAAGTGCATGCCCATGATACGAGAAGTAAACAAAATATAATTTCTGCATATTGGAGGTTGAAAAGATGTCAAACTGGTACAGGATATTGGGCCATAAAATTTTACAACTCTCTTCCTGAGCATGTAAAGCAATTGGAGATGTGGCACTTTAAAGCTAGGGTTAAGGAAATTTTAATAAACCATACTTGTTATTCTTTTAATGAATTTATTAGTTTAAGGTTTTGAACTTGTGAACTTTTGTATTCTATTCCATTACTGTGACGTGTGTAGGCTATTACTCTGCAAAACAAAATAATTAGTCCATCTGACACTAGCAAGTTTTTGCGTTTGACAATTGATAAGCTACTAAAATTTGAATTCCATGTCTTTTTTTTACTAAATAAACTGTCATCTAACTGTTTTGCTATTAGAGTGATTGCAAATTCACTTGGATTTAGTGTGGTTAAGAATACCCACCATGCCCTTATTGAATCCCATCGTAGGAGCGGCGCGGGCGAAGTGTTTTAGGGTGCTTGCTCTCAGTTTTTGTTTAACTCACTATTTAAGTTGAAGAAAAGACCATCCTTTATATGTGTCAAGTTCCTTTTCGAACCCCCTGTCAAGCCTTAATTTTCAAAAAATCTGTGCTGACACTGTCTTCTATATTTATACTGGAGACAGCTTGTCTTATACATAAAAAATATAAGCATTGGCTTGACCCCCCATCAGATTACTATTTTCGAAACTTCTTCACACTTGCAGTGCCCATCCCAAAAATTGACCGAGTGAGGGCCTTTGTTGCGTATGGGGGCAGGAGGATTTTTAACCACCTTTTTCTTTGCATAAGAAAAATGGATTGTGAAGATAGTTTCAGAAATAATGTTAAAAACAAATTACTGGCAGAAGCATTTTATTATGTGGTGTTTTGACTTCTCTTGAATTCTTTTGTTTGTTTATCCATTTACTTGTATTCATCAAACATTTTGTATGTAAAAATTTATTTTCTACTATCAAAATGTAGATAATTAATTTTAATTTCTTAATTGCATTATTAACAACACTTGTGTTTATAGCAATAAAGCGATATTTGACTTTGAATAAAGAATTGCTTTACAGGACTTCGCTCGCAATGGGATTCACCATTTATCAACGATTTAACCGACTCGTACGGTCAGGAATGGACCTACGAGCACCGCAAAGAACTAGAATACACTTGCTACACCGCTTTCATGATTTCCGTTGTCGTGACTCAATGGTTGGACTTGATCGTGTGCAAAACTAGGATTAACTCGATATTTAAACAAGGTAAATTATAGGTGTCTATCTCGTCTAATGTGGCAACAAAGTAATATTCAAATTCGGTTTAATATCCATGGTCCATCCGTTGCTATTAAATCTATGAATATTCAAATTAATCTTAGAAGAGAATATACATATATAGTGTGATAGAAAAATTAACTTATGTTACAAAAATCACGGTGTATAAGACGATGAGAATATGAACTACTTATTATCTGTTTGTTTAATATTTTATTATGTAGACCTTCTCTTTTAGGAATTGGAAATATGGTTCTCAATATTAGCTTAATCGCAGAAACGGTGGTCGCCTGCATGCTCTCATACCTTCCCAACATGTATTATCTTAAATTTTATCCAGTATTATTTAGATGGTAAGTTACTGTAGAAATTATACACATTTTTGCATATGCCATTCTAATAAACCAGACGATGGATGATTTAAAATACATTGGTATTATTTCCATTCTAGGTGGTGTTACTCCCTTCCCTTTGCCCTGTTCATATTTTTCTTCGACGAGTTCCGAAAATGGAGAATACGAAACAATCCACAAGGCTGGTACCGCAAGGAAACTTATTATTAGAGTAGTACAACCTGTAATGCCTCTTTACTGTTCAAAATTTATCGATGGCTATTTAAGTCTTATTGCTATTTTTTAAAACATTTTATTCCCCACACAGAAAGCACATTTCTGTAATGTGTTTGTTGTACTGGATTGGTAGCTAGACTATTAATAGGGTCTTTCTATTTTTCCCTTCACTTGGTCATGTGCTTGTAATTATATGTTAACTGAAACATCATATGCCTCATATCAAAATTAAATGCCTTAGGAAAGTGCCTATATATTTGTAAATCATTTCCTGTATTGATATTAAAATTGAAAAATTAGATGAGCTTATATGTGACAAGAAAAGTGCCTTTCTTTATAAGGATGGCGTAGATTTTGAAAAAGGAAGACCTTTAAAATTTTATTCATTAATAAACACATCCAAAAGATACTCAGTAATCTACTGTTTTTGACAACATTTGGCAATATATGCTCAGTAACTTGACACATTGCATATTCTTGTTTTGGAATTTTCAGAAAATGAGCACTTATATGGCATGTGTGTGCTTACAAGCTGCAAAAATTATATTCCAGTCCAAAAATTTACTGCGTTGTTAGTGAGCGTGTACTATAGTATTTAAAAACTGGAAGATTTACTTAAGTGAAGGTATCTATTGTTCATATCATGTTTAGAATTTTGTTTTCTCATTTCTGCCTTCTGTATATATCATTTATTTATTTATTTATTAACAATAAAAACAAATTTGTATGTGTTCATTTCTCATCTTTTGTCAGCAGAGTATGTTTCCGTTTACTTTAGGTATGAATAGTTTTAGTAGTAAAATAGATGTGGCAATATTCGTTAACAAGTTATTTAATTTGAGAGGAAAAACAAACAATTTGAAATAATAAAAATTGTTTCATTTATTTTCTCTTTACATATTTAGGTAGGTATAATAGTTATAACAACATTCATCAAAATACTTGTTTTGGTGTGGAACATCAATAAATTTCATTTTTCAAGACAGAAAAAATAAACAATGTTTTGTTTCAATCCTATAGCAGAAAGTCTTTAAATATGTCCCATAACAAAGTTTTGATTAATATCACACTCCTATTAAATATATTAACAACAAATTAAAAGTATTTGGCTACTACACTACACTGCACCTGAAATTACATACAATTTTATAAGAATATCAAACTGCACAACTTTTCACTACCTACCTTATTCAGGTAAAACAATATTGCTGAAATATTTTAATAGAATATTCCTAAATCTATAGGCAATTAGTGCAAAAATGTACCTTTTGGCAATTGTCCTTAAATGAGATTGCTAATGAGGCTTGGGTGTATGTCCATCTACGTAAAAATTCCTTGTAGCTTTCGGCAGTTCTACTTCTAATCCTTCGAGTTCTTTGGTTAATATAATTTGACAACCTAGTCGAGAATTCTCTTTCAAAAATGGGGCCATATCTAATAAATCATCCTCTTTCTCTTCTGGTTCTGACAATTTATCATAGAAATCATTATGGATGTAGACATGACAGGTAGTGCAAGCTGAAAAATGATAATAAAATTAAAACTTTGCCACCTGGAAGTGGAAAAGGTATTACCAAAGTTTACAGAATAAATATGTTTCCCCCACTCACTATCGGAACTTTGATGTGTTGAGATCACAAGTCTTCCGCAGATACCTGCCATCCAACCTTTTTCACAAAGGCACTGACGTCTGACGTGTTGGAATGCAGGGGAAATCAGAGTTCTATAGGTCGCTATTTCGGGCGTTGAGCAAACACGCGTGAATAAGGGGAACACGGTGCCATAATAAATTCAAATGTAGAACCTATACTGTGACAAAACACTAATTTTATTTAACCCCATCGTTGTCCACTGTCATGCTTCTCTGTATGTCATCTAGTCAATTGGTCCCGAAACTCCTCAAACGGGACGCCAGGTTTGGGTTAGGTAGAGCAACAGTTCGTCGAGAGTGCTGCAACTTATATTCTGTAAACTTTGGTATTACATAACAAAAACTTACCTAATGATGCTTCGCATGCTCCCTCCATAGGTATTTCATATCTATGCGCCAAGTAAAGCAAATTATCACCCACTTTGCCACGAACTGGCACTTTACTACCATCCTTGGTAATAAAAGTAACATTTACGCTAAAAAGTCAAAAAATTATCTATGAAATAAAATAAAATTAATAACTTACACTTCATCTTCAGATTTAGGATCTTGCCATTCATATTCCCCATGTCTCTGAACTGTAATATTAAAAGGTTCATGAAATATACAAGCTATCATTTACTGACATGGGAAATTTTTAAATAGCTTTTAAAAGCGGCTCTTAGACGCCTTAATTCTTAAATAAAAGGTATTTAGGGTCTTACCGAAGTTCGTATGAAAACTTTTAACACATTCCGTGCTATTTCGAGCAGAAAAACTGGAACTTGAAGAATTGCATTTTAACTTGCAGCGATTAAATATTCGAAAGATTTTATTGGCCATAATAATCACCTTTTCATTAAGCTTTTATATATTTTAAAATAAATAAAAATAAACCGAATATATATTGCGAAATGTTTGACTTCGACCCATTACATTACTTCACAAAATATCCCTATTTTGTGCATTACTTAACCTAAAACTCTAAAACTAGAACCTAACCAAATTTTCTTCTTTACTTTAATTTTTGTAGGCGTCAGCTGCTAGTACTCGGCAATTAATTTTTTGTCACTTAGCAGAATTTTAGCACAACACCAATCTGGAATCTAGATTAGTCCCATAATTACTAATGTTAAAAAAGTGTTTTTTTCAGCATTAAATTGAATTCAAATTCAAATTCAAAATATGCTTTATTGTCTAAGACTCAAAAATAATCTCATTGACAAAGCTACTAAACACTAATCAAAACCACAATATTAAAATAACAATTATTATAGCGACAAATCTTATTAAAATTAACAGAGCACAGAAACTTTGGAAATACATTATTAAAATTAACAGAGCACAGAAACTTTGGAAATACAACTTTTACTATGCATCACATACGACTCGAAACATACAATCAAATAAAAACCAACTCAGTCCAAATCAAGCACCCGAGTCCAAAAAGAACTCATCCACGCTATAGTAAACCTTCCCAATCAGAAATTCTTTTACAGCTTTTTTAAAATGCCTTCTACAGCCAATTCGTCTTATGGAACCTGGTAGTCTATTAAACATCTTCTTTCCCGAATATATGACTGATTGCTTTATTAGTTCAGTAGTTAGTATAGTAAGTTTAACAGTAAAATCATTAAAACGAGTTGCATAACTACACTGTTGCTCAATTTCCGATCGAAATTTTTCACGGACAAGACATACCGTTTCCAGAATAAACAATGAAGCCAAGGTAAGAATCCTCAAGGAGAGGAATAGTGATCTGCACGACCCTCTGGGCTTAGCCCTGCAAACAAATCTTATTGCTCGTTTCTGCAAGACAAAAACCGATCGAAAAAGACAATCCCCACAACATCCCCAAAAACATATGCCATAGCGAAGGCGTGCCTCAATCAGCGCATAGTACACACTCTTTGCAACATCGATATCCAATTCGCGAGAGAAAAAAATAGCAAACTTTTAAAAGATCAGAAACGATACTTTGACTTGAAAAGTTGACCAAGAACCGCTAGAACCAGGGGCATTTAAAGATCCTTTACACAAATAGTGCACTATGTAAAAATCGACCTCTCCTATTGGTCGATCCATCTCGTATTACGATATGTCTGCGTGATGCAATCGATTTCTATCAAGAGCTCTAGTGGTGTAGAGGTTTAGATCGTTGGGTCTCACCTGGAAAACGCGGGTTCGAACCCCGTTGCTTTTTTTATTTTTTTTTAAAGATTATGTTTCTAAACAGCTTTTTTTCTTGATTTTGGGTATGTCTGGGTTAGATTGGGTTAGCACCTGGTTAGTTTCCTTTTCTTGAGCCCCCGTAGCGAGCGAAGCGAGCGGAGGGCCATGCGGATCGACCAATGGGAAAGGCCGATTTTTATATAGTGCACTATTTGTGTAAAGGATCTTATAATGCGAACCAGGGCATTCGGAGTTGACGTTTCCCGTACCACATCAGAAGACTACAAAGTTGCGCGCGCATTACATTGTTGACAAACCATATTGTAAACAACACTTTTTACTAACACGTTTTATTTCGCCAATATTATTACAGCCAGTACAGTCCATAATTACATAACATATATTTATCTCCATTTAGTCCATAATTACATAACATATATTTATCTATGTTACATAATTTCATGACTCCCTCTGCCGCCGCGCGCCACTCTCCTTGCAGGGTTGTCACGTCCAGTGTTGCCGATATGAATTTGTGAAATTACACGAGGGGCTGTTCAAATTGCACGCTTTTACACGCTTTTAGTTTCACAAATACACACTTTTTACACACTACCTAATTTGACATTCCCGTCTACTTACTGCAGTTTTGAGCCTTCGCGCATGCGTAGGTGCTAATTCATATATTTTTCAAACTTGTTTTTTCTTGATTTTGGACATTGCTTTTGGCTAGTTTGGGTTAGTTTGTTTGCTTGCGCCCCGGGAGCGAGCGGATCAACCAACAGGCTCGGTTCGCACACATTTTACTCTTAACCATCTACACAAGTTCTTCCGGCTGACGAGACCAAGCCCAGGTCGCGAAATTTTTTCACTTCATGCAATGCCCTCATCTCGCCTCGCTCGCTCCGGGGCGCAACCAAATAGAACTAACCCAAATTTAAAATAAGGAACAAACATAACCTTAAAAATATTAAAAAAGGCGAACGCGGGCCATCCCTTCACAAGCACAGAATCTAACCACAGCACCACGAGACGCGCTGACAGCAATTTCCTCGACCGTAAAGATATGTTTGTCAGAAAAGTGTTTGTGATGCGCGCGCAAGTCCAGGGCTTGTCAGGCGGGTGGATGATTAAGAATAAAGTATATGCGCCCGGCTTAACCAAAAAATAAAAATGTCACAGAAGACAGAGGTGAGAGGATGACTTGTGGTGTCACGCTGTCAAATGTAACCATATATTTAATACTACTAAATATATGGATGTTAACACTTGAGTTTGTATTTTGCTATGACAAGGGAAGTTTTGTGCGTCACAACTGCCACGTGATAGTCGTGGTGACTAGTGTTGCCACCCCTATTACAATAGTAATAGATCTATTACAATCGTGTACTTTCTATTACCATCGATTGGTCGATGCTATTACGCTATTTCCAAAGGAAAAATAATCTATTACTTTTTTCGTTATCTCATGTTTAGGCTACCAAAAATTGTTACAAGGATCTAGTTCTCAAATTCTTGATATTAAATACAAAAATAAAATAACAAATAACACTAATTTAAACCGCACAATGCATAGCACAACGACAGGAATAAGTAAAACGAATAAACAACAAATAATACTATGCACACAGTGAAAAAAGTACCAAAATTCCATAGGGAGTCCCATGTGGTGACAGTGCTGACACCTACTTAATAGAAAATAGATAAAAGCAAAGCCTTAATGGATAACTAAAACTGCAAACTGAAATGCCGTATAGCCTTACAGATGTCGTTGAATTTGTAAATCAGAACAGGAAAGCACGTGCATTTTAAGATACTTTACACAAATAGTGCACTATGTAAAAATCGACCTCTCCTATTGGTCGACCCATCTCGTATTACAATATGTCTGCGTGATGCAATCAATTTGTGGCAAGAGGTCTCGTGGTGTAGAGGTTTAGACAACTGAGTTTCACCTAGACGGCCCGGGTCCAAACCCCGTTGCTTTTTTTTATTTTTTTTTAAGATTGTGTTTCTAAACAGTTTTTTTTCTTGATTTTGGGTATGTCTTGGGTTAGCACCTGGTCAGTTGCCTTTTCTCGAGTCCCCGTAGCGAGCGAAGCGAGCGGAGGGCCATGCGGATCGACCAATAGGAAAGGCCGCTTTTTATATAGTGCACTATTTGAGTAAAGGAAAGGATCTTATAATGCAAAGCACGTCTAGACCTATTTATTTTTCATTACAATAGATGCCAATGGTATTTCGGCAAAGAAGCTTGGAAAGCCTTAAAAATAATAAAAGGGTTTTTCAAATTACAAAATTACACGCAAAAAATACGCTTTTTGTGAAATTACATACAAAATACACGCTTTTTGAGAGTGTTCGAAAAATGCACGCAAGGCAACCAAACGCACACAAAGCGTGTAATTACACGCTAATTGGCAACACTACATTGTGGTTTTAGACATTAGGGATGCTTGGAACAGGATATTTTTAATAACAGACACAACCTGTTCCAGCTTCACAAAGTACCTGTTTCAAAAAAACTGTTCCAGTTCCAAACTGTTCCAAAACTTAAATAATTCTACTTTCTGTTGCTACCTGTTTCGACAATTGTATTGGACCATGACGTGTTCGTTGTCCCAGGACGGACGTGATTGCAGCAATCCAAGCAGTGTTGTCGATTGTCACATAATTATCAGATTTTAACAAAATTTTGCCAGCATTCTGATAAAAAAATTTGAATATCACATAATAATATGGCGGATCAGAAGGGATATATTTTGCTTGATCGGCCATTTTCAGGTTTTAACATAATTTACATCAAAATCTGACAATTTTTGCTTACCCGTCACATAATTTCATTTCATGCCATCGGCAACAGTAGATCCACGATACACATATAACGGTATGCTCTTGCGCAGGCAGAACCTCCCTCACAGAAACGTGTGACGTCACCCGGGAACGACGCTTTCGATTCTGCTATGTCAGCGTGTATAGAACATATGTTTTGAAATGCAATATTCGCAGTTTTGGGGGATTTTAAAGGACATTTTTGATAATAGGTACGTTCCTAATTATACGTGTACGTGTGTTAACTAAAGAATAAAACCATTTTCATTCCATATTTATATTACTAATTATAATTGATATATTATACATAGTTTTACTCTAGAAAATAATTTAAATGTATAAATGGTTATTTAAGTATTATTTCAACATTTGAGAACTAAGTAAAAAAGTCGGGATGAGATTGGTTGATGTGATGTTTATACTTGATGCGTAGAATCGAGGGGCACGCGGTCATGATATATTATTGTTTTATAGTTCAATCCTTCATAAATTAATTTGTTCTTGATTTAAAAAAATTACGTAAATTCAAATATTATGTACGCCACTGAAGTAGATCAGTTGAGCAAAGTTCTTTTTGATTCTAATATCTTAGCCCATAACATATCCCAAAAATAAAAAAAAAAATCTTTTGCAAATAAAAAGTCATTAAGCATTAAAAATTATTCAATTTAATTTAGCCCACAAGATATACTTTTACAAGTACAATTTTAATTTTCTTTGTATTGACCTCATTATTTAATAGTCAATATTCTGAACCCTTTCAAATATTTTTTGCTCATTTATGCTCAATAAAGATTATTATTATTATTATTATTATTTTTACATATTTATTTCATTTCCACTGAAGTAGACTCGGTTTGCAAAGTACTTTTTGATCCCAATACCTTAAGCCATAACATATCTAAAAAAATTTGAAAATAAAAAAGTTATATTTTACAAAATAATTTTTTTATCAGTCCATTAAAAATGTTTCAGCGCTTTGTTTTTTTCAATAAACTAGCAAAACAAATGAGTTTTTTTTTATTTTACATTTTCAAGAAATTTCAAGATTTTGTTGGTTTCTTTCCAAGAAATCTTGGACTTGAGAACTAATTTCTTGTCTTGTCTTGAAAAACAAGGATCATTTCTTGTCATGATCTTGTCTTGAAATCAAGACAATATCAAGACAAAATCAAGAAGTTGTCAAGAAAATGACGACCCCTACATATCGTACCGGATTTAGTTAAAAAGTAGTTTTTTAAATATACCATTTTTTAAATATAATACTAATTAACAAAAAGGGAAGGCTTAAATGAAAACAAAATATTCTTCATAAAAGTTTCGCTTATGTCTTAACAAGGTAATACAGCAAATCCCATATTTTTTGCTTGTAAAACATATCACAATAAAATCATATACATATCGTAACGGATTTCGTTAAAAAGTAGTTTTATAAAATATACCACTCAATTAACAAAAAGAAAAGGCCCAAATGAAAAAAATATATTCTTCATAAAACTGTATAAAAAAGAAATTAAAAAAGCAACGGGGTTTTAACTCAGGCCGCGCCGCTCCGCCGATAGAGCCGCCCAATCGAGACCTATCCACCTAGACCACTCGGCCACGAAAGCTGTTCGAATAGAACGATTACATCGTGAAAACATGGCGCGATTAGGTGCACAAATCAATGAGCTTTTGTAGCGCTACAGAACCTAACCGATTTTAGCACCCTGGTACCATCGCATGTGACCATGTGTAAATATTCCTCCCGGCGTGCGTTAAGAAGTTTCACTTCAATCACACTTCAATAATACATGTTGCTTTATTTTTTTTCCTTATTTAAATTTTGGCAAATATTTTTAACCACATAGTGTCTGGCTGGACCGTGAACCGTGACTTGATCGTGGTATATCTAAAAAGAATGTTTAAAGAACGGAACTAAGGCACAGCAGCACCACCGATTTATAATGGAGATCGGTGAGCAGCACCCGAATGTCGAATTAGTGGCAGCTAAAATCACGGTACGGTACGTGAAATTAGGATCCATCTCTAGCCATAGGATCTCCCTTTAGAGTGTGTGCCACTGCAAAAAAAAATCGTGGAAATATGTAATAAAAATAATAAAGTAAAGCTTTAATAATTAAAGATACTCACCATCTTTTATGTTAATTCCATGTTCTCTTCGACAAGCACGAATCCACTGATTTGCTAACTCATGTTTAGGAAAACGAAAATATTTAATATTACTCCCTTTGGTGGTCCAATTATTGTTCTTACAAGTAGCCACAGCACAGTTCGGCATAATTATACTATAAGTTTTTAATTTAAATAATTTATATAATCCTATAACATATATAAACACAAAACAAATCTAAAAATTTACTTAACTAAATAAACTATGACAGCCTCAAAAGGAACATTTTTTCCCGGGTGACGTAGATGCGCGGGTGAGTTAAAAACGAGTCTAGAAATCAGCATACCGTTATATGTGTATCGTGAGTAGATCCAAGTGGCGCGTTAAAGAGCTAGCCAATAGAATTGAATATCGAATATATTAATAAGTACAAATACTACAATTACAATTGAATAATTGTTAGAGAAGATGTAAGACTCGATTGTCACACTGTCGACTCCAGTTCGGAAATAGAAGCAGTTCGTTGGTCACGCAACACCAAAAGTCTCGAATTATACTGCTAAATTGACCATTCTTAGCGATGCCCCAATAGCTCAGCTTAGAAGGAGCCCGTTAAATTGACCCTTCTCAGCAATGTCAATAGCTCGGCTTAGAAGTAGTCTGCTAAATTGAACCTATAAAACCAAAACAAAATAATTAGTAACATGAAACAGTTAGTTTCAAGCTCCACGAAGCTGACAGCTACAAAGGTACAAATAAATTACTAATTTACAGCTCCATTATTTTAAAAGAGTAAAAGCTCTAATTTAACATGACATGCACAGTATGCCGTAAAAATTTAAATAATTATTAAAACATTATATATAATGAACCGCTCAAAACTAAAAGCATAACTTGGTATTTGATAAAGTATTGACAAGAGAATTTGAGTCCCATGAAAGGCAAGAATAACCATGGTATATAGATCTCGCTATACAGAGCAACCCTTCTGAGACATTATAATTGGCCTGATTGTTTCACAAGCTTCTAGCAGCAAAAATTTTAAGAAAGTAAGCTAAACAGACTACAGACCAACTCTTGAACAAACATCAGCAGGCCATGCTAGATTCACTAAAGTCATAAAAATAAATTTGTAAAAATATTCAGGAATGTCTTTCAAAACTGACCACGAAAAAAATACTAACAAATTTTAGCATATTATGATTTACCTTCTCAGCAATGAAGGGTCACACAAAATAACGTGGTTGTCCTGTCCAGATTTCCCAAAAATCCAAACCAAATCTGGTCAGAATTTCTTCCTGATGATAATTTATCCCATCAACTGGTCACTCACTATTATATTATATGCTATCACACAGGCGGCCTTACGTTGTCTCGTATATTTATAATATTCTTATTCACTGAACCTGAACAAAAAGCAACTTCAACTTTAATTTATGCTCGATCAGAGACAAGAGAAGAGACAAGACAAGGCTGGATTAATTGCATAGTATGCATTAAATAGGTATAATAATATTAGTGGCAGCAATGAAATTGAGATTGTGTGGCTATTGTCCCGTGATTCCGGACATTAGAAGCACAAAATATCCTAATACTTTGTGATTAGAAGTAGTAAATATAAAATATGCGAAGCTTCAAAAATCACTCACAGAAACAACTGTGACACCGTCACTGCAACGACTTAAAATTTAAAACTGTTCCACGGCCCTGACTGTTCCATCGGAACAGCTGGTGTGACACGGTCAAGTGGCCGTTGAGCCGTGACTGTTCCATCGGAACAGGAAAACCGTTCAACACGTACCTGTTCCAACCTGTTCCAAATAAAAACCTGTTTCGGAAAAAACAGATCCTGTTCCAAACCGGCATCCCTATTAGACATTGACTCTGCTTTGTAAAGACTTTTTTTTGTATACTTGCATACAATTGACGAGCTTTGTTAACAAGATTTATCTTACTAACAATATCAAATGACTTTGACATTACATTATCTTTAGTGTAGCGAATTGCTGTCAACTGGTCCGTAGCTTAGTTGATGGATGCTGAGTCTGCGATATAGCGGCCCAGGTTCGATTCCATTGACAAGACATGTGTATATCCCTCATTATTTTAAAGTTTTTTTTTAATTTGGGCATGCTTTGGATTAGTTTCTGCTGGTTGCGTCCCCGTAGCGAGCTGAGGAACACTCGGTGGCATTTGGCAATTTTTAATTCTCAAAACCCGCTTTTTGATTGGCTCATTGGTTGCAGTATTCACACCGGTCCTAATATCAGCTGATATGGCTTTGACAGAAGGGCCTGAGAAGGGGGAAGTAACAATCTGACAACTTCCTGGAGTTTATTTTTATAAACATTTAAGCAATTTTTGGGTAGAACAAACAACAAAATGACGCTACTAAGTAAATTGAGGCCTCTGTTGAAGTCGATAACATCGGCTCAAAGGACAGGTATCTATCTATCTATGAAATATAGAATTATGTAACAATTTATAGGTTAGAAAAACTATCGAAATAATTTTAGTTTAATGTTCTTTCTCTTTATTTGCGTTGATGTAAAACTTGTTATATTTTTATTGAAACAAGCCTTTGAAGAAACCTGTAATTTAATAAATTTGCCATGACTTTTAAGGTATTAATCGTGAGATG
>MU185925.1:0-17377 GCA_016904865.1 Pissodes strobi
AAATCAATTTGTTTCATTATACTATTAATTGAAATGAAGTGTTTAAAAGAACGGCGAGCAATTAATTACTCCTAAATATAAAATTAGCGAAATGTTTCTTGATTTGAACAAGTTACAGTTGAGCCGAAATAAGCAAATTTTTGAACACGTTTCAGTTATTTTTACAGAAATGGGACGATACATTTTTTCAAAGGCAATTGGACTTCCAATTAATACACGTCCTCAGGAAGCAAAAAATATTCCAATACGCCATAAGCGAAAAAGAGGTTGTAAGCTTTGCTGATACAATCTGTTTCAACTTCAGTTTCTTATTCTAATTCTGATCGAGTTTATTTCAGTTATATGTATATGCCTATTGAACCTAGCTACATGTGTAAGTATTTAAATAAACGTCCCATAAACTAATAACCATTACCTTATCCGTTTGTATTTATCCGTATTTAGGTATGTATGTATGTATGTATATGGTATATTAGGTAGTTGGTGTAGCAAATATTATTGTGCACTGTGTAAAATAGTTTATACCAGAAGAACAACTATTTGATGATGAAAATCCTATAATATACTTGTAACCGTCTTCTCTGCCTATATATTACTTACTTTAAGTAAAATTTGTTTACTTTGCAAGTTTAACATACTGTGCCTTAATTACAAGCTTTTAACAAAGTGAATATATCTCAAAAAACATAAACTTTTACTAAAAATATACTCTATTTTATGGTTCCAAACATGAAGGAAGAAAACACTAGATTAGGAGGCCACTTCAAATTAAATTTGAAATGTCTCTAAAACCTGTCTTTTACTTCTCTACTTTTTACACTTTTAACATGGGTTTTGATATTTAAAATTTTTATCTATTTGCTCTTTGATGCTATAAGGTTCATAGATAAAACTAAATGAGCCAGGTTACAAAATCGAGACAAACTAAGATTGGAGTGTAAAACAATGAAGTTTATTTTAAACGATCCAGTTCATTATCGCTTAGTATTCCTGAGGAATTTCAAGGTTATTTTACATTTTTTTTTTCAGGAAAGGAATAAATTCGTTCCGCAGTTTTTGAATTATATGGCTGATTAATCCATATAATTTGATATACCATCCGTCCAAATAAACTTAGTAATTAGTATCAAAATTAGTTATTACGGGATTATTTGTAGGGTATTTTTACATCTTTATTCAGTCCATTCAAAACGAATTAAATGCGAAAGACAGCTCCTCAGTTCTTAGTGTTCATACTTATTAAAACCACTTACCATTTGAATAGCGTGATTGTAGATTATTTTGTCAGCCGTAATGTCTGTTGTTCCAATTTTGTTCAGCAATCCGGAGGAGTTTAGTTGCTTGCATTCCATAAGTGTGGATCGGAACTTGGAGTTCAATGTCGAGACAACTAAAACGTTATAAGACGCATACTTCATACACGCTAAAAAGATAGGTACTTGAAACAAATAACTATTAATAAATTCAACGAATTCCAGCAACGACATGGATAAAATACCTAAAAATTCTAACTGTTAATATCAGTGATTTGAGTTAAAATGCAGGTTTAATATAAACCCAAATAAATAAAGTTATTTAAATAAGATTTTTTTGCAATATGCATCCTGAACGAATGGAGGGAAGCTATTATTCAGATCGCCCAACAGTGGACATCTCAACTCAGCGGCAAATTTGAAGTATACGGAAGTCATTTCAAATTAGCAAGATGACGCCGAATAAAACCCTGGGAGCCAAAGAATCCGACCTGGTTTCGATCCACTTAGGGTTTAAGCACCTGGGGGCTTGAGTGGCTACCAGGCGCGTCCCCCAGGGCGGTGGATGGGAGGAATGGCCCGGTCTTCACGGATCGAGCTAGCAGTGGCTCTAAGTAGGGTGAGGGAGCTCAAAAGCTCCCAAAAGCCTTTGCAAAAACCCTGCCGTGAACCAACTCTCCCAAGTCAAGATGTAAGACATGTCGAGGCCTGCATCGCCGTCGGGATAAAGCAGCGCGGCTTTTAACGTTCCCCTAGATACACCTCCTTGTAACTAGCCTTGCCTGGTTATGCGGGGCTCTGATCAGGTCGACCCACACTTCCCTAGCTACTGGTGGGAACAGTATGGAAAAATACAGAGACACAAAACAAAAACAAGGGGAAAAGGCTGCAGAGCCCAAAGACTCAAAGGCGGAAGCCAAAACCAGTGAGGACCAAAGGGTATAAAAATCCGGAGCCCTCAAAAAACAGATCTCAGAACTGCGCGAAGTCATCAGGATGTTAAGCTAATGACTTCGAAAGGAGGGGACTCAATCAGATACCCAAGGGCCACATCCCCAGAAGAAATTGACAAGATGTCCGAAGAGGACATTAAACAATTTCAGCTCTCAGGCAAGTCCAACGCCAGGCTGAAGGGAAAATCCTACCTCGAGGCTAAAAGAGCCACGATTAGGGAGAATTTTAAAAGAGCGACTTCTAGCAGACCGCAACAAAAGGACGCCAAAAAAGTATAAGTCAAAGACTATCGAGTCAGACAAATCCAAGAAGCGTCCAATATCAGAAGGTAGTAACCCACAGCAGCAAACAGCCGGCAAAAAAAGCCAGGACACAAGAAGTGTCCTTTAAAGAGGCCCTGACTGCAGTCAAGATAGCCGCTGCGCCACAAAGCTACCCACACACTCGCATGGAACCGGACCAGCTGAAAGCAACCCAGAAGTCCATGATGAGAGCTTTTGAACACATCCCATTAGAAGGATCACAAGTACGCCTCCTTAAGTGTACACATAGGTCGGGATATCTCATAATCACGTGTGCTGACGAGACAGCGCTCGATGGGTTAAGGAAATAATCCCAACACTGAAACCCTGGGCAGGAGCAGAGCTAAAGGCTTTAGACGGGGATGAAGTTCCAAAACCATGCTCCTGCACGGTTCATATACCCGGCGAAGGGGGAAAGACTTGAGGGTGACAAGAGTCCTCAGGTGGGGAACCATGGGCTGAACACGCGACTGTGGTCAGTCTTTGGGAAAACACCAACCGACCATGGCCAAGTATGCACCTTCTTCATGGACAAAGACTCCTTCAATGAGATAAGGAAGCTGGGAATGCAGCCCTTCTTCGGTATAGGAAGAATCAAATTCCGGGTGAAGGAATAAGGAGTAACCAGCGATACCGAGAAAGCCTCGGGAACGACCCAGCTCCTAGAGGCTGACAAATCCGAGGGGGAAGGGGGGGCCCGAAGGATCCAACCTTCAAGACATAAGTCCGATGGAGAAGACAGAGACCGCCATGGAAGTGGAGGACGGAAGCACTCACCCAGAACTTCCACATATAAAATGAGGAGAGAAATAAGGCTCTTGCAAGTAAATCTTCAGCATTCCAAGGCGGGTTCAGTCACGCTATGCCGGATATTTGAAAAAGAAGGCATCGACATCGCCCTCCTGCAAAAGCCAACACGGTGGCCAAGTGGCTGGCCTAACAACAAAACAAGGTAAATTATTATACGACAGGTCGGCTAAAAGACCACGGGCCTGCATAATTTAAAGTAATAGAGTTAATTGTACACTAATTCCAGGGCTTTGCTCCGGGGATTTTGTTACAGCTATCTAAACAACCACCACGGAAGAGGGGCTCAAAAGCTGAATAGTATGTTCCGCCTACTTCCTTGGGGAGGAGAAACCGTGTCCACCGCAGATTCTAAAGGATGTTATGCCCTACTGCTTGTAAAGGAAACTACAACTAGTAGCCGGATGTGACGCAAACGCACACCACGTTCTATGGGGCAGCATGGACACAAACGCTAAAGGTATGTACTACACCAATTTATTTTTTCCCAAACTAACCCAAACTAACAGGGGCTCTGAACCCACTTTCATCACCGCAATCCGACGAGAGCTCCTGGATGTGACCATCTGTACAAACAGGATGTGAAAAATTGTCAACCGGCACGAGTCACAAGAACCATCGTGCTCAGATGATAGACACATAAGGTTTGACATAAAGACCCCCGTGATCAAAGAAGTATTGTTCAGAAATCCAAGAGACACAAACTGGGAAGGATACTTACAATCCCCTTAGTTTGGGTTAGAGTACGTAAGAGATAGTGCTCTAAAGGCCAACCCGCTAAGCAACTGTCAATATGCATACCGAGCAGGAAAATCTACGGACTTAGCCCTAGACGATTTGATCGAAAACCATAGAGGATAAAAAAATAGCACTAGCACCTTTTCTCGATATAGAAGGCGCCTTCAACCACGCGTCACCAGATTCGATCCGAAGAGCCCTTGAAGGAAGACAAGTCCCAAGAACCATGCGTCAATGGATCGAGGCCAACCTTAAAAATAGGACTATCGTATCCACCTATGGCGAAGCGGCACAGCAGTAGGGAGAGGATGTCTACAAGGAGAAGTATTATCCCCACTACAGAGGGCCCTTCTAGTGGATGGTCTTATCCAAAAACTTCGGGCGGAAGGCTTGCACTGTTTGGGCTAAGCAGATGACTTGAATATTGTGGTGCGAGGAAAGTTCACGGGCACCATATCGGAAAGAAGCCAAAGACCCCTTAACATTGTAGACTCCTGGTTCAGAGAAGAACAAAATGTCAGTTAATCGACATAAAACAACAGTGGTGGCATTCATCAAAAGTAGAGATTTAATAGGGCTAAAGCAAATGGGGCTAGCTGGAGAAGCTATACCCTTCTCCAAAGAGGCCAAATACCTAAGCGTCATCTTTGAACAAAAACTTACATGGAACACGCACATCCAAAAAGTGGCATAAAAAGCCACCGAATGTGTGGAAAAAACTGGGGATTGAACCAGAAAATTACTCTCTTTGGTTATACACAAGGGTGGTTACACCCATGATAACATATAGAGCAATCGTCTGGTGGACGAAAACCAGAGAGGTAGAGGCGATGAGAAGGCGAAATGGGGTACAGAGACTAGTTTGCCTCTGTGTTACCGGAGCCATGAGCACAACGCCAACAGCAGCGATGGAGGTATTATTAAATCTACCCCCACTCCATGTTCTCATACAAGGCGAAGACAAATCGGTCTGTTAGAGACTAACACAAGGTCAAACACCACTAATAAGAGGACACGGCACCGAAAACAATAAACTATACTGCGAGATTAGGGAGGATAAAATCCTAGGCATGCCGTCGGACCGCTCCACTCCGCAGTATAGTGTCAGGACACGAAGGCTATGGAGGCAACGAGATGGCAGACGAATTAGCCCGAGAAGGCTCTTCCCAGCCACTAACAGGACCAGAACCATTTTGCGAAGTCGCAAGGCCCATAGCCAAGACATACATTCAAAAAGGGATAGAAGAAGCGTCCCAGAGGTGGTGGTTTAATCTACCTGGACATTGCCATGCCAAAGGTTTCATCAGCAAATCTTCGACAAAATTAACAGCAGACTTGTTAAGTTATAATCGGAAGTCAATAAGAATCATAGTGGAACTACTAACAGGACACTGCCGACTAAAGAGGCATATATGAGTCTGATAGGCCTGGCGGATGAAACCCTGTGTAGGTTCTGCCAGGAAGGGGAGGAGTCAGCAACACATTCTCTGCCACCGTGAAGGACTTTCGAGGTTGCGCTTCGAAACTGCGGGACAACCAATCCAGAAGCCTTAAGCTACACCATGGTGCCACTGTCGAGACTTTGGAGTCTGATCAAGAAGACACGGTTGGACACAATACTCTAAGTACTAGGAGGGTTGCAATAGATCTTACGGGGCGTCCTAGGTGAGCGATTTGCAGCGAACGCGAAGCTCTCGATGCCGTACGAAAAATTAATATAGTCGCACGACATTGCCACTGATTCGCGTTCGCTGCAAATCGCTCACGTAGGACGCCCCGTTACAGGTCACAGTGACACATAAAGGCGATGACGCCTCCTCCACACATATATCCATCTATCTAGGGTTTAAGCAGAAAACCTTGCCCCTGGATATATCGCTAACGTAGGACAAAAACTACGTTGATGAATAAAATCCCCATTATAACTAACCATGATTAATTATAAGAATTGATTTTTTACTCAAGGATACGATGTAACCAAAAGTATCCCTTTTCCCATGTTCGATGTTCAGACACTTAGAGAAGTAACTTACTTAAGCACTATTCTAAACACTGCAGTAATAATATAAAACAGAAATTATCGCAAATAAAATGCTCAACAAACAATTGCAAATTCGAGAACATTTCACTTACCGTTCTTTACGGTAGTGCTAGGCCGTAGCTGGCCACTCTTCAGCTGCTTGGTCGCCAACGCCAGGCCGCTGCTGAGCAGCTGCAGTGCCCTGACTAGTAGGACCATCTGCTCCGTGCGCCGCTCCACTTCAGTGGTCGGAAGCGGCGTCGCGTTCGTCGAGCCCCTATTGACTAACACGTTGATTGGAGCCGTCCTTTGGGCCGCTAGCTCAACCACGCACGTGCTCAGCGCCAGCACGAAGTTGATCTTGGCCAGGGTTTCGTTGTGCTCTTTCTGCAATGTTTATTTTGAAAAATAATTTGTATTATTTAAACAGAAGTACGATCACATTTACACATGTAAAAATTAAATTAATTGTCTTTTTATGCGCAACAGGAGATAATTAAGTAATTAAAATCAAAATCCGTTTCATTTCAAACATAGCTTCAGAAGTAATATGAATAACTTTAAATAATGCTTCTTATAGACAGCTCCTTATCAATGGTGCACTTGGTATGTCATTTTTTACTTTACTGGTAGACAGAGCATTCATGAAGTTAACTTAATCATTATTGTTCATTATCATATTAGACATTATGTGTGAACTATTGCATATAATGAAACAAATTCAATCTGAAGACCAGTGTTGCGAGTAAGGCACCAAAGAAATCTACTAAGTAGCGGTTTCTTTTAAAAAATTTTTATTTGTTTCAATGAGCGATAATATTTTTTAAATCTGTAAACATATTTTTAAAGCCACTTGTTCCCCTCTAAAAGATAGTGCTAATACGGACCTAGATTTCTTATTACGCATTTTAAAAGCCCCATACTACTTTAAAAGCGGTGATTTGTTGCACTTGCAAATAACGCGGTTAGTACAAAATGGTTCCATAAGAACTAATGTGTGTAAGGGAGGGAAAGATATATCCTCTGATAATCGTTTTCTAACGCATTGGTTCTTATGGCAAAATCTTTTACTAACCAATTTTCTAACAAGTGTGGTACATCGTTGTTTTAGCAAAAGTTTTTGAAAATAGCCCTAAAAATACAGGTTCGTATTAAAAAGTTAATAATGAGTTCGCGAAGACGAAACGTCGTATGCAAGATCTAAAAACACCATCTTGCAGAGCGTTTACAGATTTAAAAAATATTGAGAAAACATGCAACGTTTTAGATTTTTTAAATATCACAAAAATCGAAAGAATCAGAACCGCTTCACAAGCATCCATTTAACCATTTCTCTATTTCTAATAATAAGCGAGATCCCCATATAGAGACTCGAATCTCGGACACACTGTATATATGATTTCGTATTTACTTTATACATAAACTGACCTCTAATAAAGTTTCTTCTGGCAATTCAGGTGCAAATGCTATGGGTTGTGGCTCGCAGTTGCTAGCGACCGTTTCAGCGTTCTGAAAGAAGTGATGGTAGTTGCCCATCTCCGATATCTCTGGGAGAGTGACTGCTCGCGTGCAGAATGGTATCACTGGAGAGCGACCTTGTCAAAGAAGGCAAATTATTATGCTTCGCCCAAGTATTTATATTCTAAATTGAATATAGATATACAAATACTCACCATGCACATGCATTAACATATTGCAAACCAAAGTTGTTAGAATGAGCTATTTTGATTTTTATTTTTGGCGGATGTGCGGGTCTGACAATTTAATACAGTTTGCTAAGTTGTACTTAATATTTACATACATATGTAAGTTGGTCAGATTTACTGTATCTATACTGTATATGTATAAACCTATTATTTTATTTTAATGTTAAACTAAATACATATTTACGGAATCTAATGAAGTAGGAGAATTAAATTAAATGTATTGTAATTTAAGTGTACACAAAATTAAAATATCACAAACATTTAGTTAGTTAGTTAATATTTTTGGTCTATAATAAGAGTACTTAATTTAAGATCCTTACCTAAATTGTTATTGTCGCTGAGATTTGGACTGCTTAAGATAGGAACTCTTGCCAGGGGCCCACTCAACATTGGAGGAGACGTTCCTGAAAGATCGATTTAGCACTTCACCTTGGTATTCAATATTCAGATGCATCAAGTATTAACAAGGCAGTTAGGTAAAATGTTTCACGGATAGTAAAAATTATATGATTGTTAAATTAAATTATCTTAGAACTTACCAGACCGCCTCAGAGGTGAATTCAAATTTTTGGAGCTTGTGGGGCTGACCGTCCACAAGTTAGGAGGAGGTGGCGTCTCGCACAACGAGCTCGACGTAGATCTTCGTCTGCCGCCACCTGGCGGAGTTCCAATCACGAATTGCACCTAAAATGCAAATAATTTATAACCAGCACCGTACCTTGCACATGTGTCTGTCTGCTCTGTTGTTTGGTGCTTTAAAAATAGTGTTTTTTTTATGGATTTATTTCGGCATTGTTTCTTCACACATGGAAAATGCCTCAACGTTTGAGAGTGTAATGTCTGTTTGTGAAACGTTCGCCTAGTTTTCCGGAAAACCTTAATTTATCGGAAATGTCTAAATGTGGATCGTGTGATTCTTCTTCACGTCGTCGGCCTATGATCGTTTGTAGCGGAGTTTGCAGGAAAAAGTTTCATGCGAACTGTGCGTCGGTATCATCTGATGCACTCAATTAATCAATAGTGTTGCCGGAATTTATTGGAAATGTCGCACTTGCGGCAGTTTGGAGTCCGAAATTTTTGGAGGAAAGATCCACAAAGTTTTACGAAACGGGCATGCAGATTTGGTAAATATTCTCACTGAGCAACTGTCAAAATTTAAAGAAGAGCTAATAACATCGACAATAAATCTTATTTCTGAAAAATTCAGCGGCATTGCCAGGTCCGATCGGCAAATATCCATTGCTTATGCTGAGGTAGACCCAGTGGTGCAGAGAAGGGTTCTAGTAAAGCCAAGAAATCCGGAACAGCCTAATTCCCTTACTAAATCAGACATCGTGAATAGCGTTAATCCGGGTGAAGAGAACATTTTGTTCAGCAATGTTAAGCCAGTTTCGAATGGGGGCTATGTATTAAGTGCAACACCTACTTGTGCGTCAAGATTCAAGAGTCTGGTTTCGGAGAGGTTTTCTGATGGTTATGAAGTCAGAGACCTTAAGGATTCCCAACCATTGATTCGCGTAGTTGGTCTGTCGCAGAATTATGAGAAGCAACAACTTTTACGATTAATGAAGTCTCAGAATTAACGCTTGTTTCCTAGTGAACAGAATGTACAAATAATGAATGTTTGGCCTACAAAAAAAAACAGTCAGAGAAGGGTTCTAGTAAAGTTTAACAATCAGAAAATGGACAATGTTTGTTATAATTTTAGGCGTACAGATTTTCAGGGTCTTTATTATTGTTCTCTTGATGTAAATTGGGATACTTTGGATGAATTTAGTGACGTTAATCTAATGTGTGACAAGTTTTATAACCTCATATATGAAAGTCTAGATATGTTTGTTCCCAAAACAGTAAAGCGTAATAGTATATTATTTTATATGGAGGAAAAGTGATACTTTCCAGGGCGCGCTCGTGTTTAACAGCCGAACGGAGTGAGGCTGGTAATAGAGAGCAAGCCATGAAAAGTAACTTTTCCTCCAAATAAAATATGCTGTCTTTTCTTCAAATGTCGACAAATTAATGCAAAAACATCACTTTTTAATAGTAAAAATATCTAATTATTATTAAAGACAAGTGGGTTCACAAGGCAGCTTAGACCGGTCTCGGTGAATAGGCACAGGTTGTTGCTATACTAATGTAACATAAAGCTGTCAGTGGATACTGTCAACAATAATTATGTTTTTAAGATTGCGTCTCCGATTGCGTTTTAATTCCGTATTGATAAGCAGTTATTGAGTAAGTTCCATTAAATAATAACCAATATGTTCATAAATTAGTGATTTTTAGAAATGCAGTCACAAATTGAGTGATAAATACAAATTGTAGTTTAATAAATCTTGAGTTGTTGACGCTTATATTTTGTTGTCTGTTTGAATTATATCTATGTTGCTATGACAACACTTTTACCTCCGCCGGCGGAAAAGTGAAAAGTAAAGCTCCGGCGGAGGAAAAACGAAACTTCACGGCCGCCTACACAGTCGAGTAATGATGGATTTACTGACGTTTGAAGAAAAAAGAAATTACCCTCCATGGTATAATTCAAATATGGTTGAGTTAATAAAAGAAGTTTCGTATATGGAAAAAATATAAACGCACCAAAAATGTGAGGGATTTACACGAGTTTAGACGACTTAGAGCGCGACTGATATCAGAAACACCTACAAGAACTCTTGTCGTGATGTTGCAAATCAAATAGTTGATAACCCATCTAACTTTTGGCGTTTTGTAAACAGCATAATCTGTTATTTTACGGATTGCTATCTGAGGCATTAAGTAGGAGAGAGGATATTTTTCGCGACTCTAAAGATATTGCCAACGCTTTTGCTGTTTTTTTTTTCAGTCTTATGTAGATACAAATACTCTAAGCAACATTTCATTTAAGAGTCATACCTGTGACAATATCGACATTGCATGTGTATCAGAAAAACACGTTTCCTTATGTTTGATAAAAATGAAGCCAAAAGGCACAGTTGGGCCTGATAAAATTCCATATTTTGATGTGTAAACATCCTAAATGTCGGCAAATGGGACGGAAATGTGTAAACCGATTCTAGCCGCTAGGCCATTTAAAATCGTTTTAAACGGATTTTAGACGATAAAAAATCATATTTTAACTTAAACGAACCGTCAAAAGTATTATTTTTAATGGACGGTTGAATTTAAAATGAATTTTTGTGTCAAAATCCACGACAAAATCGTCGGAAGTCACAGCTATAGTCCTAAAAAGTCCGAATTTTCGGATTTTTATACAATTTTGAAATTTAAAATCGTTTTTAAACCGATTCTAGACGATAAAAAACATATTATTTTAAATTAAACGAACTGTCAAAAGTATTATTCAGATGCCCAGACGTTTAAAACAATATTGAGTCATAGCCCTTTTCTAAAATTTGCAAAAATTGGTTATTGACTTTCCCAAATCAAAGAATGTCCGCCCAAGATGACTAGGTAAATAAGCTGTGTCCATATATTGATGTTATTCCTGGTGGCATTAGATTTTCGTGTCGAATTTGTGCAGTGAATTAATCCACTCCGAAGCTGCCAGTAAGTATTACTAATGAATCCTAACTAATATTATAGATGCGAATGGGTTTGTTTCTTACGCTTAGACGCATAAACTGTTCCGATCATCATGAAATTTTGTACAGATATTTTCAAGAATATAGTAAAGAACATAGGGCAGTTTTAGCTTTTAACCGCGGCTTCGCTCGCGTTGATTTTTCCGGTTAGTTTTAATCCTATTTTTTATTTTCTTGAGGTTATATTTGTAAAAAGTTTCCTTCTTGATTTTGGGCATGCCTTGGGTTAGTTTTGGTTATTTTTTGTTCGTTGCGCCCCTGTAGCGAGCGAAGCGAGCGGAGGGCTATGCGTGTAGTGTAATATTATACATTCTAATGTAAACGTTACAAATGTACAAATGTGAATGTGTTTTGTAGGCTGTCTGTAACCGTTAGTATAAAACGTGTTCTTTCTAACCCCTGGCAACCAATTCCAAATAAGTGGTTGCCTATATTCTGGCGTCACGCGGCCTAAGGTGGCATTAGATTTTCATGTTGATGATGTCGATATAGGATATGTTTACACATCAGTGTCTCGAGTACTAGCAAGACTCGCACAATTTTGTTTGCTTTCTCCCTTGCTAAAATATTTAATTTGTGTCTTAAAACTTTCCTGTTTTCTATTGTCTGGAAAACTTTAAAAATTAATCCTTTATATAAAAAAGGGTCGAGGGAATGTATCGAGAACTATCAACCAGTGTCTATAGTGCGTAATTTTGCTAAGTGTTTTGAAATACTGCTGCATGAAGTAATAGTTTTCTAAGTTAAAAATAAAATATCGCATTACCAGCACGGATTTGTTAGGGGTAGATCGACCACCTCCAATCTTTTTTGCGTTACGCAATTTATTGCTGAGTCTAGAAGAAAGATACCAAGTGGACGTTATTTATACCGATTTTTCGAAGGCTTTCGATAGGCTTGACCACAGTATTTTACTTAATCAGCTAAACATTGGTGGATTATCAAAGAAATTGTTACTTTTTTCCAATCTTATTTACATAACAGAAAACAGTTTGAATGCTGTGGTCAAAGTTCTGTCGAAATTGAAGCCTCGTCTGGGGTCCCGCAGGGGTCTATATTGGGCCCACTATTGCTTAATTTGCTTATTAATAATATTCTTGATGGTGTGGGAGCAAGAGGTTTACTTTATGCTGACGATAAGAAAAATGTTTCCCGCATAAGGTCAATTAATGACTGTCAAACTCTTCAAGCATCACTGGATAAAATTACCGAATGGTGTCGTAATAATAATTTGCCTTTGAATCCGGGTAAATGTAAGGTCGTTTCATACACCCTTAAATCGGATTTAATTTCCTTTGACTACAATGTTGGCAACACTGTACTGGGACGTGTTAAATTTTCACGACCTTGGGATTACTTTCGACAACAAACTTTCATTTGCGCATCATATATCTGAAATTACACAATCTGCCTTTAGGGCCTTAGGTTTTGTCATTAGAAACTCTCGTGATTTTATCAACGCAGATACTTTGAAGTTGCTGTATTTTACGTTTGTTAGATCTAAATTGGAGTATGGTTCGGTTACTTGGTCGCCTTTTTACCGGATCCATATGAACCGACTCAAAAGAGTCCAACGATGTTTTTTAAAATTTCTCAGTTTTAGAATTGATGGTGCTTATCCTGCGACTGGCTTTCCTCACGATAATCTACTCAGTAGGCATTCGTTTTCCTCCTTACAATATCGGCGAGCAGTATTTGATTTGAAATTTATGCATAACGTTCTTCATTTTAAGGTGGACTGCTTAGATATTTTAAATCAGATAGATTTTTTGATCCCTCCGACGGACTCTAACATTCTTTATCCCCGCTGCTCGGACTAATATTGGAAAACTTTCACCTTTGTACCAATTATTGAATACGTACAATATACACCAAGATCATTTCGATATATATTTAATTGCAGGATAGCCGAGGTAAGGCTGACTTAATTTAATTAATTATTTATTGTTAATTTTCTTGTTAGAATTAGGTATATCAGGTTATACTAGAATGTCGTTTGATAGCTGTTATATCTTCCTTATTTGTTTCTATGTTATGTATGTGCGTCCCATTGATTAATTGGTTTATTTTAAACTGTGGAATGGTATAATAATAATAAATAAACAAATAAATAAATAACTACGAAGGTTTCGGAGAAAAATATATAAACCCAACAGAAGTAAAAACATGTCTAAACCACGGTACATTTAGTGACCGTATATGTGTCATACTCTCATAGGTAGAACGGACCCAGTTTATTGATGCAAACTAATCACCAACTGTTGGTCTTTATTTTCGTCAAAATTAGTAAGGGAATCATGTTAGTTTTGTTCCACGAATATTACTTAAATTAGGTATTCGTTTTCCGAACCAAAAAATTCAAATGCAGACAGAGATGGAATGGTGTTTCTCTGAAAAATTTTCAGCACTTTTGGAAGTGGCAATCAACTCGTCATATACCTTGGGGACTTTTCTACCTTGCCTGCGATTGGCACTTACTTATTCAAGTTTTTAAAGGGGAAAAGCCGGATACGTCTTCTAGATTCAGGCCAGTATCCCCCATCTGAGCATTTTCAAGGATTAGAGAAACTTATTAAAAGGCGTATGACTAGCTTTCTCTAAGCTCTAATATTTGCACCATGTCTAGTTTGAGTTTTGATCACGGAACACTACTTGTTGGGGAACACCCTAACAAGTGTATTAACTTATCGTTTTTCACCGTATAGTTTTGTGGTAACACCTTGTATGTTCGTCGCATGATTGAGCCATAATTAAAAATCGAATAGATTTATTTCAGATACACAGCACTTTGTGCAATGAAAGCATCGTACTGCAATTACTCCTTCTGTAGATTCCATTATATAAAACAATCGCTGGAAATATAGCTGGTTGTCACTCTCCCTCAAGGAAAACGTTTCAAGACGTTTAAATTTCATATATCTTTGTCTCAATGAATGTTATGTAAACAACATATGTCAAATAAAGAAATCACATTTTTCTACCCTTTCAAATGCATTACGCGTTAGTTCTCCCTGCCGGTAAAAAAAGTTGAAGAAATGCAGTACAGAGCATTCGACTACTTAACCTCTGCCTGATCTGCCTCTGTCGCAGCACTCGTTGGCGCCAAGATATTAGGCCATAGCGATCTCATTATCCCAGTAAAAATGTATCGATTTCAGTCAAATTCATCAGTCCCATTGCCTCATTTGTTTGCACATATATTTAGGAAAGTTTGTTTTCCCCTTTGCCAACGTGGATTAGGGGCACTTTTGGGCGTTTTAGACGCATTTTCTCAAGACGTAGAAACTGTAGCGTCTCTCCCGTTGGTGACGATAAGAGAAGTTAAAATGGCGGTTGGGAATCTGTCGTAAGACAGATATATTTCTGTACTCAAGACTAGAATCAAGTTTCGGAGTCTCATATCTTTGGTGAAGTTAATTTAAGAGAATTGCAAAAGTAAAGTAACAAGGTATTGAGTGTGAACGGAGAAGCGGATAGTTGAAATAAAGGAAAGTTTTATTACATTCAGTAAAGAAAGAAGTTCGTGTTACTTAAATATAATCAAGAACTTTTGTTAGATATTTACTACTATTTAATCTATTTAGTATTTAGTTTTATGTGTGAGGGGATGAAAGCATGAAAGTAGTTAGAAAACATTTTATTTATTGTTCATGTTTAATGCGAAATAGTACCTAATACCTTTAAGTAAAAATATAATACATGTTTCAATTCACACCCTATACATGAAGTTCCATCTACCTATTTTAATACAGTTCGCTAACCAAAGTGGTCATAAACGACTTAATAATTATTTATGCAGACCACTACTTATGATGCTATTTTCTCTTTACTTGGGAATCTGTAGCTTGAAATTAATGAGCGGATTGCTGGAACTGCACGCATTCGTTTGTGTGGTGCTCGGTAAGCTTGCGGTCTATGGTTTTTGGAGGCTCGGTCCTGAATTGGATCGAATCGCCTATGTCAGATCCTTATCAATATGTGACGTTTAATAACGAGATTCTATTAACCTTGGCCATGAATTTCGGAGTTCCACAAGGCTCTATCACAGCTTAGTACAATCAGCTAGAACACTCCGTTGGTGAAACCGGTTTGCGCCGATCTTGCGCACGACGCCATTACGGGGAAGATTACGGCAGTAGCGTCGGTGGCGGATTCGCTATTATCATTTGTTCCTTAGATTTTGAATCAATTGAACATAGACGTACTTAAAAGTGTTTATAAGTTGTGATATCATTAGTCTACCAAAGTGGGGACACGTTTGTGTGTGGTTGTATAAGTAAAACATATAATTGCAATAGGAGCTTCTTTCGGTTTCCTAGTGATAAAGACAGGTAAGTATCTAATCATAACTACGATATATGTATTATTTTCACGGCTTAGTACAAAGCTTTGATATTTTTTTGGGTCCACATTTCAACTTGAATATTCTTAATGTACAGGGTGGCTCGAATTCGAGTCTATGCATGGGATCTCGAAAACCGTAAGAGATACAGTGTCAGTGAAATTGGGGCAAAATTACACATTTATGTGCTTAACAATAAGCCGTTTAGAAAGTTTTTAAATTTCCAGTATTTCCGAAGATATCTGAAAAAACCAAAATTTTGACAACTTTCTTTTTCTTTTATATCGTTTTTGCTATTGATATTGGTGTTATTAATATGAATATGTGTTCTTATTATTTTTTTCTTTTTGAAGTGAATACTTCTTTGGTTTCGTGAAAGTGATTTTTCATGAACATGTAACGACACGTTTTGGAATTTTCGTCTCGCAAGTGAGATACAGTATATGACTCTATCTCTCTCTCCCTGTCTCTCTTATGGAATTGGCAAAGAATTATTCAATTTTTATGACACTAAGTGAAACTAACCGAAAGTTGATTAGACTAACCCAAACCAACCAAACCTCTTAAAATTGATTATAACGTATCGGAACCGGTTCAAATGATAAGTTGATACTAAAGGAAAGTAACCAAAAGTTGATTGGAACCAAAATTAACCAAATCTATTAAAATTGATTATAACGTGTCGGAACCGGTTCAAATGACTAAAATAAGTTGAGACTAAGTGAAAGTAATCGACACACGACTAACCAAAACTAACCAAACCTATTAAAATTGATTATAACGCATCGGGACCGACTCAAATGACTAAAACAGGTTGATACTAACTGAAACTAACCGAACGTTGATTGGGCGACTAACCAAAACTAACCAAATCTATTAAAATTTATTATAACGTAGCGGAACCGACTCAAATGACTTAAGTAAGTTGAGACTAAGTGAAATTAACCGGGTTAGATCGAGGATTGAGCTGAATCGGATGCAATTGTTTTTGAAGTGAATACTTCTTTGGCAGTATGAAAGTGATTTTTCAAGGACGCGTCATGAAACAGGTTAAGAAATTTTCGTCTCGCAAGAGATATAAAGTAAGATATGATTCTCTCACACTTATTTTTTCTTATGGAATCGAAAAAGAAGTATTCATCTCAATTACGTGTACTGTGATACTCGCAACTTTTTTTTAATTTCGATTTTTAATATATTTTTTTTAACTTGTTTATTTTACTTTGGCGTAGTATTAAATAGTTTGTTCCTTTTGAAATTTTTCTATTCTATAATATGTTTCTTATTAAGTAAAAAATTGGAGTCTTTATGTTTTAATAAAAATAAAAGAATAGTAGAATTAAATAAACAAATTCGTTTTTTCTTACTCCAGAGCACAATAAATAATAAAAAAAAATTAAACTAAAAAAAATAAAAAAGTTAAACACACATTCATATTAAAAACGTCAATATCAAACTATAATAAAAATTAAAGTCCGTATTAAAAAAATGTTGATAGAAGTGAATACTTCTTTATCGAGTCTCAACTTATTTTACTTATTTGAGCCGATTCCGATAATCAATTTTAATAGTTTTGGTTAGTCGTCCAATCAACTTTCCGTTAGTTTCACTTAGTCTCAACTTATTTTAGTCATTTGAACCGGTTCCGCGATCCGTTATAATCAATTTTAATAGACT
>MU185925.1:17387-59953 GCA_016904865.1 Pissodes strobi
GAACCAGTTTCGATACGTCATAATCAATTTTAATAGATTTGGTTAGTTTGGGTTAGTCGTCCAATCAACTTTCGGTTAGTTTAACTTAATCTCATCTTATTTTAGTCATTTGAACTGGTGCCGATACGTTAGAATCAATTTTAATAGATTTGGTTAGTTTGGGTTAGTCGTCGAATCAACCTTCGGTTTGTTTCACTTAGTCTCGACTTATTTTAGTCTTTTAAACCGATTTCGATACGTTATAATCAATATTAATAGATTTGGTTAGTTTCGGTTAGTCATCGAATCAACTTTCGGTTAGTGTTACTTAGTCGCAACTTATTATGGTAATTTCAACCGGTTCCGATTCGTTAGAATCAATTTTAATAGAATAGAATGAGTTCGGGTTAGTCGTCCAATCGACTTTCGGTTAGTTTTCTCTTCGTCTCATAAAAACTGAATAATTCTTTACGAATTCCATAAGAGAGAAAGAGGAGGGGAGAGGGGAGGGGAGAGAGAGAGAGAGAGAGAGAGTGTCATATACTTTATCTCTCTTGTGAGACGAAAATTCTAAAACGTGATGTTACATGGCCCTGAAAAATCACTTATGAAACCAACAAAGTATTCACTTCAAAAATAAAGTTGATGATGACCCCTTGAAGATGAAACGCCTGATTCCATGCTGGATATCATCATTAGATTGTGCGGAAAAGTTGAAATGCAGCCTTGCAATTGAAATAGAAATCCGTTTTTAAATAACCGCAGGAAAAAATAAACCAATTTTTCAATATTTCGTTTTTTCCGGATATCTCCGGAAATACTCGTAATTGTATAACTTTCGAAACGGGCGGCGTAGTATTAGGCACCTAAATGCGCAATTTTGCCTCAGTGCCCCGACACTGTATCTCTTAGGGTTTCGAGTGGACATGTCTGTGCAAAGCAATCGGAATGTTACGTCATATTATTGATAAAGATAAATTAATCATATGGAGGAATCAATAAAATTATGTTGTATTGTTTAGAAACGGTTTTTTTATTAATTTTTTTTCGCCTCGCCCTCAAAATATTATACCTATTAAGAAGAAATAAATATTATAATAATCAATACCCATGTAATCATTGTCTTTTTCACTGCTTCCCTTCAAATGTATGTATTTTAGTATTTATTTAAATTTAATTGCCTAATGTTTATTTGTGGCTTTCAATTGACCACATTTTTGTTAGTTTTATTTTTTCGACCTGTGAAATTACTACATCATTACTACTCTCCTTGTATAAATTGCGTATTTGCATTGTTCCAATTAATTCGTTTTTGCTTAATAAATACAAATAACAATCACTAATAATTAACATAGCACCCCAGTTTAGCCAATAACCAACAATCTGATAATACATTACTGTAATTCGAAAATAAAATATCCTTAGCACGGTGCTGGATTCTCTCCCCGGTGAGAGAGCGACAGTGCGACTTTCATCTTTTTCTGTTTCGGGACCCGGCCGAGAGACTTCCAGCTGATTGTTATACTAAGCTGTGGCTCTATGCTGAGGAGGTTCGGTCCTGAATTGGAACGAATCGTTTATGCCAGATCCTTGTCAATATGTGACGTTTAATAACGAGATTCTATTAACCTTGACCATGAATTTCAGAGTTCCACAAGGCTCCATGCTTAAAGCTCTGCCACGGCACATATAACAACCAGCAATATTACTCGACCTGTCAGGCGAAAAATTAAATTTGACCTTGCTAATGTCAGTTCGGTAGGAAAAATCAGGGCTGGATTTGAAATATATATGTTTATGATTTTCCTTTAACAGGGCCGTAATATAAAATTTCAAATATCAATGGATTATGAAAAATATTTATTTATTTAGCTTATTACGCCATGATGATAATTTTCTTACATTTTGACCAAATTAGTTAATGCCTTTTGTGCAGTAATATATGACAATGGTGTATAATAGGGAAGTAGAAATATTTCACGTCGGCAATTTGCAAATGATGACACTGGCAAAAAAATTATTTGCTAGTTTTTAATATTTATTCTTACTTTGATATGACTCACTTCACAACTAACTGTAATTTTTTTTAAATCAAAAATATTGCTAGACAGGTTATGTTTTTAATTAAACGGGAGCTTGTAACTAATTAATACTGATAATAAGTATACCGTTATTTAAATAATATTAAGGGATATTTTGTAAAGGGAAATATAAAAATCATCTCAAATAAATAATAAATTTTATTGCATACTAAAATAAGACAAAGAATAAAACAAGTATATGTACAAATATAATTTATTGTTACTTTATACAATGATAATCATAAATAGGGTTGCCAGCCGTACTATAATATATAGCATTCTACTATATTTGAGCTTAGCGTACTATATAGTGTTAGGAAAAATATAGTACGCGAAAATACTATATTTGCACCACATCAGTAAGGAGTAGGTGTAGGTGACCCTCTCTTACCTTTGTCTATAAAATCGTGTTTTCTGTATTATACGTTTCTCATTTATATCTATATGGTATATGGTGTTTTCTATATTTCACACTTCACATTTACAACCATAGATAATTGCTATATATTTAAAGAGATTCAGAATTTCATAGTCCTAAATTCGTAAGTATTATAATGTATTTATTGTACTAGTTACTGCTATTTTTATAGCTTTCTGGTTAACAGTTATTTGTTTAAAATAGACATAAAACTTTAAATATGGAAAGAGAAGTTGAAACACCAGTAACACCACCCAAAAAGCGGAAAGTTTAAAAAAAAATTCAATAATATAAATCCGAGTGGGAAAAGTCGTATAACTGAATTAGATTAATTATGTTTAACAGCGTGGTAGGTCAACCACGACTGTGAATAAGATTATTTACTCAGATTCCAAAATTGCTGTTAATACTAATTTAGGCCGGAATAACATGGAAGCTTTAGTAACTGAAGAGCTGGGACCACATGCTCTCCGAAAAGTTTCTTATGACATAAAGAACGATAGAGCATATTTTTGCTTGCAAACCAATGCAAGTAATTAAAAAAATATATTAAACTCTTTCCTTTGGTTGTCCAGTATTTTACCACTGAAAAGGAAATTCAAAATAAATTGTTAGACTTTTATGAAAATCCTGACGAATCTGCCAATGGAATGCTTAGCGCTATAAGTAACTCATTAACTAAGCATAACCTTTCTTTTAGTAGAGTATCTGGTCTTAGTGTTGATAATTGTAATGCTAATTTGGTATTCATCACTCTCTTTTTAAAAATATAGAAAATGTAGTTCCTCATTTAGTTAAGGGAAACTGCCACGCTCACATAGTACATAATACTGTTAAGCACGCCATAAATGTTTTAAGTTGCGTCAGAGAAAATATGAATTAGAAAATTTACAATATCTTTTCGACGCCAGCAATCAAAATGGAAGAGCTTAAAAAATTCGCGGCGACCGTAGACGTTTGGAAAATCACTGCCCAATTCTGCCAATTCATATTAAAACTCTTTTAATGTTCGGTGAAGTACAAAGAGATAATATAGTTCAAACATATAACATATTTAAATTTTGCAAGTCACATGTTACATATTATATTTTTCAAGACAATAAAACAGCTCGAAGCAAACAATGTCACGGTTTTGGATATATACAGTATTATGAACAATTTAAAAATTGAGTTTCGTAAGAAAGATATGTTTTTCGGTTATGAAACTCAAAAACTAATGAAAAGTCTTTCTCACAACTCTGTGTCAATTTACGATAAACTAATTTTTTATGGTTTATCAAACAAAATTTGAGTTACTTGGAAAAATGGTTCACTTTTAATGCAAATAAGTGGTTGTGTTTGCTACAAAACCTAAATTTAAAAAAAAATCTTTTCAGTAATTGTGTCTCTATCATTTAATGTTTGGTTTTGTAAGAAAATTTATAAATTAATTAGACGAATTGTATTCCGAAATAACTGTTTTAAATAAAATCTATATCAAAATAAAGCACACCTTCGATTTTCTTGAGAAAAATACTGATTAAAAATGGCGGTATTAAAGAATCAGAAAATAATTTGCCCGAATTGTTCAAATTCGTATCATTTTTATTTTCTATTCCAGCCACGTCTGCCGTCAGTGAAAGGATTTTTTCTCTAATGCACCTAAAGTGGCGTGAGGAAAGAAATGGGGCAAGTCTTAATCTAATAAAAATTAACTTTTAATTCATACGAACCTAAATATACAATGTAATGAAGCCTGTACATGCCTATGTTGTCAAAAGAAATGACCTTGTACAGCAAAATCAGCGAAAAAATATAAATGTTTTATAAACGAGTACAATTTAATCCCTATTTTAAGACGTATTATATTTTTTCGCATGTACTATATTTTTTAGGGTTTCGTTTTGAAAATACTATATTCAATCCAAAAAAAGTTGGCAACCCTAATCACAAATGACGCCATATGATTAATTTATTTTTATTTATGTTTTTAAAGCTTCTATTAATATCCTTAACAGTATAATACAATCTTAGCCTAATATATAACAATATTACATATGCTTTTGGAAATTCTACACATGGATGGATAAAATGTACTGTATTGCAAATGCTGAAAAAGTTTTTGCAAATATCAGCCTCTAGAATATATTTTTCAAAATTTTCTTGAAAAATTATTTCCAAATTTGAGACAAACTTCACAAAATTATCATGTGGGTTGTTCAAATTTCCGAAGATATCCCCTTCAGCGTTTTCATATGCCTTAAAATAAATATAAAGCGAAGAGTCGTCTAACTCTTCGTGTGCTATAGAATAATTTATACACACTCCGCACTGGTGCCTTTCCAAGCACTTTTTCAGCAGATATCCACATACATATCTTATAAAATTTGTTTGAAGTACATTGTGAAAATCAGAATCAAGTCGTATAAAAAATTCAGAAACTTGAGTCTCTGATGTTGTCTGTGGCGCTTTAATTACAGCTGCATCAACATCCTGCAATGGGGGTATTTCACTAAGTTTGATAAGAATTCCATCAATATCCGCCTCACAATTTTCAGTGCCAGAGTGAAAAAGGTTCAAGAATTATAATTTCCTAAAAGACCTTTGAAACTGTAAGGCAGTTGGGTTTGAACTCGTGCCATTTTGTTGCCTTATAGAGCCAAAGAAGTTTTCAAAACAATCTTGGTTTAATCTTCTGGTAAAAAGAAATTTTAAATTTGCTGTGTTTTGTAGTTTAAACCAGAGACTTAAAATACTATTAATCGATATTTTAAGACATTTAATTGATTTTATTTTGTTAGTAATTATCTTGTTGTTTGTATCTCTTACTTCTATTTTATTAAAAAAATCCAAACAACCGCGTAAAAAATCCATTTGAAAACTTTTTCCTTTGAATGCCATATTAAATTTTTTTGTAGCCGTTGTATTTGCCGAATTCAAAAGGTCGAATAATTTATCCATTCTACTTATGAACTATGATGTTGCAAAGGCTTCTGCAGGAAGGGACTCAAATCTGACATATAAATTCATTCCTGCAGATACTGTGGCACTGAACACTTGAGTGGCCAACTTAACTTTCATTTTGTCAAACCCCGATGGATTGATATGCGATTCGGTTAATTTCGGTGCCGTTCGTACAGGATATTTCTTGTCGTGGTCATAGAACATTTTAATATATTTCCATGAAATAATATTTCCATTAATGATAAAATCATATTTCATAAGCATATTTCGAATGGCTTTCATAATATGTGGTATATCAAAAATATAAACTATGTTATTAGTATCTACGACAAAACTAGGGTGTTCAGGATCAATGTTCAATAATTGGGCTAATTTTAAATTGTTTGAACCCATGTCAGTCGTCAACGCACAAACATTTACGCCTAAAGGTTTTAACTTGCGTACAGCTTCAATTACAATATTTTTCAGAGACCGGGATGGACAAGATGAGTGGCAATAATAAAAAGCAAGAGGTTGCTTCCACCTAGCACATATACCTCTAAGCATTAAAACGCAAGAATGTAAAGCAGGTTTAAGTACCTTCACCCCTTGCTCGTTCTGAGCTAAACCCACCATACTATCAGTTACCCGATTATAAAATAAATGCGCCTTAATGCTCATTTCATCTATGCTCAAAATACAGTATTTGTGTAGGTCTTGAAAACCATTCATTTTCATTTTTAACATATTAAATAACTCCGTATTATTTAACCCTGGGCGTATTTTTAAAACACTAATATATCTAAAGAGAGTCTGTGGAGACGGCATACAGAATTTTTTCATCAAAAATTTTTTATACATCTTAGGCCCGGCATAATACATGGCTAATGCTTCGCGTTTAAAATCATTTGTGTATCGTCGACCCTTTTTCTGTTTGTGACACTGACTAACTTGGAAGTTTATAAAATTAGAAAGTTCTGTAGAGCCTTTACTAAAATGGTGGGTCAGTGCAAAGTACTGTTCTAGTGATACATTTTCTATGATATTTTCATATTTACTCTTAACATGGTTCACTTCCATTTTTAACTTCTTGTTTTCTTGTACGATATCCTTTATTTGTTTAGGGTACTTCCTTTTCCTAGGAGAATTGGAAGATAATGCTGCTGGTGTTTGGGTTGAACATGAAGGAGAGAAGAGTTCTGGGGATTGAGAATCCGATTGGGCAATTTCTGGGATTTCAAGGCATAGAGGTGTATTATTTTGGGTACTTGACGATTGTACAGTTTCCACTGAATATCCGCCTGAAACAATTAAACGATATTAGGATTTTAATACATACATTTACGTACGAGTAGTAATAGTTACTTGAAGGGCCGGACGCAGGGATGTGTGGGCCCAGGGCAAAGAAAAAAGTGGAGGCCCTTTCAATTAATAAATATCTATTGATAATTTTATTTTAACATTTGAAAAACAAATTTCCACTATTAGAACACATATTTTTTCTGTCATTTTTTGAAAATCATTATTGCAGTTGATAGTTTAGTACTCAAACAAATTTTATTGTTATAAAATTTTTGAATCCAAGGTTTTGAGGAGGCCTTGAATATGTGGGGACACTGGGGCTTGCGCCCCGGTTGCCCAGCCGTGAAACCGGCCCTAGTTATTTGTTTATTTAAAGTGCAAAGCAACGGATTGCCGCTTGAGAAAGAATGTTGCTGCGCATCGAAAGCGGCAATCTAACTTTGGGCTCCAAAAGCACACATACATTTTTTACAGACGCAGTTTTAGTAGTTAAAAGTTAAAAAAAACCCTGACACAATTTTTAAATACCGCAGATAACGTCACCAAGTCCAGTGAAGGGTAAGTTTTTTTTTTCGGTTACCATGGCTATTCATAGCACGCTCGACGGAAACATTGTGAATTTTCTTTTCCAAAAAGGTTTATTATAGAGTTAAAAATATTGAGAACCGAATTAAAAACATACCTGCTGGACATATAATTACGTCCGGTAAGATGCATGTCTTCTTAGGAGGCTCTTCAGTATGTAACTGCCTCGATAACTGCTCTGATGTATCAGGCCGTTGACGCACTATTAGTTCTGAGCGACTATAAGGATAGTCTATAGTAATAGCCGAATGTTCTGAACTTCCTTCCATTGTTGGAAATAGTGTTGGGGTTGCGTCAGAATGTAGACGGTTTCGATCTTTTTTTGCAAACATTTTCAACTCAAAGTGCTCGCTACAAAGTCTATAATTTATATTAATTTTATACAATTTGTCCAATAAATCCTCCCGGTTGCTGGCTATTGCCCATGTCCTAGCTCTGTATAAAATAAATAAAACATCAATATTTTTTTTGTCCAAGACTATATATATATTTCGGTCGGTTAAACTTAGATAGGGATGTAAATATGAAAGGCAAAACTTCGTTCAAAAATATATAAATAGTTTAAGATATTAATTTTACTTTTATTATTTCGGTAATTGTTTATTATATGGGCGCGCGCTAAATTTTGCGATTTTTGTACTTTAAACTGTCAAACTCGTAAAAAAATTAAAATGCGCATTTTGATGGCGGAAACCCATATAAACCAATATTTATATAATACAGATCGTTCTAAATCATCGACCGTTTATTAAATAATTACTCCTGACCTAATTGTTTATCATATGGGCGCAAGCAAACTTTTGCGATTTTGGTATTTTAAAGTGTCAAACTCGATAAAAATGTGTATTTTAAATCGTTTTTTAACAGCGGAAATCCAGTGAAAAGACAGGCTTGTCTCTTTACTCTTGTTAATTGGCCTTAGTTTTGGTTAGTTTGGGTTAGTTTCGGTTGGTTTTGGTTAGTGTTGGGTAGTTTGAAATAGCTGTGGTTGGTTTAGTTTGGGGTAGTGAAGATACGCGCGCCTGTCTCTTTACTCTGGTTAGTTTGGGTTAATCTGAGTTAGTTTTAGTTAGTCTGGGTTAGGTTTGGTTAGTCTGGGTTAGTTTTGGTTAGTATGGGTTAATTTTAGTTAGTATTGGTTGAGCTGAGTTGGTTTTGGTTAGTTTGGGTTAGTGTTGATTTGTGTTACTTTGCCCAAGCCTGGGCGAAATCATTTGAATTCCTTTGAGTTAGTTTGGGTTAGTTTCGGTTCGTTTAAGCCAGTAAGAGGTGGCGTTAAAGGAAGGGCGAAATTTTAGTTAGTTTCAAATAGTTTTGGTTAGTTTCAGTTAATTGCTTAGCTTTAGTTGGTTTTCTTTAAAATTGGTTATTGAAAGCTATTATTGGGTTCTTTTAGTTCGTCTGAGTTAGCTTCGGTCTATGATTTAGAACTCCCTGTATTATATAAATATTGGTTAATATGGGTTTCCGTCATCAAAAAAACAATTTAAAATGCGCTTTTATCAAGTTTAACAGTTTAAAGTACAAAAATAGCAAAACTTGGCGTGCGCCCATATAGTAAACTGTTACCTTTATTTCTAGTCAATGGAAAGATAAAATGTTAGCTTTAGATACAACTGTTTATGCAAACATTTAACTGTTGCATAAGTGGTTGAATGTAAAACGTCCCTTTTATATTTGAAATATACACAAAAGTAGAATTAAAGTTAATTGATGCTGAATAAACCAGTCACAAACGATATATTTAATAATTTATGTAATAATTATAACCATTTTACATTTTAGCATTACACATACCTTGTTGTATCTGCCGGAAATCTAAAGAAACTCTTCTTGGAAGAATATCTCGTGTTTCTACAACTCCTTACTGCACAAACACCATGACTCTTTGAATTATACATTATCATAAATAACGTTCGTCTTCCACGATGTCAATTATTTGACAAATACACGCCTATGGTTTCCAATAGCAAGTAAAATAAACCAGTCGTAAAAATGCGACGCCGCTGGTGGCGGTTTGACGGATTTCCTACCGAGGAATATCTTGCGCGCGGACTTGCGCAGATGTGAAAAACGAAGATGTGGTATTGCTGGTTGTTATATGTGCCGTGGCTCTGCTGTTCTTTATTATATGTTATGGCTCATTTACATGTGGCATTCTACGGACGCTCACCAGTTGGGAGATGATATTGGCCGTGAGAAGATTTCTGCGAGAAACTGATCTGACGTAAATTACCTTAATCTAAATACATGCGAAACAAATATCATGTGTTTCATGTATTAGAGTTTTGTGGAAATAAGTTGAGGTTTGAACACATTCGAAGCTGCTATGTTTTGGGAATCATCGCTTGCGAGTTGGATATGTCCATTCGCGTTGGCCAAATCTCACCTACAATATATGGTGTAAGTTTTGGGGTGCATACTCAGAATATTATTTAGAATATTTTTTTTTACTTCAAAAAAAAAAAAGCTTTAAGGCTTATGTTCAAGGGGAAGCGGAGATTCTTGTAGACCCTTATTTATACTTCACCGCATATTGACAGTTCCATGTATATTTGTTCAGGAAGCAGTATGTCCCATTCACAGGAAATTTAAACACGAAATTGAAGCGTCTTTAGCTTATCAAATACTCTCAAAAGGTTAATACGTGCAGCTCGTTACGATATTTGGCCGCCGCCCGTACCGACGGTAGCGCCAGGCGGCAGGAGTTGAAAACTACACAAGCGACGTATGAAGTATATGGTGGTCAACACGGATTATTTTAAGAGAGTATTTGTTTTAAGTTCAATTAATTTGTGTATTCTTTATTTGTGTATTTTATATATTATTATAAAATATGGACAAAATATTGCATTATAAACTTGGTTCGGTGTGCGCAGTTTATGGCTGTAATAATTACAAACAGCAAAGTCAAGTGAAATAATTTTTCAGAATGCCCAAGAACATTGACGTGTAAGTAGAATTAGAATTATTAATCAAATCGAGCAAAATCACCGCTATTTTATATTTATTTATTTTTTAATGCAATTACTGGATCTAGATGAATTGTTAAAAACAAAAGGACCCGATTACTTTTATAAGACATATGTTCTGATCATTTTGAAAGTCAGTGTTTTAGAAACAAGAATCGGTTCAGTCAAGGGCAAGTTATTTTTACAGGGTATTTTTTAAATTTTGAAAGTACTAATCTTCATAATTTTATAGTTTGTTCCCTGGGTCAGTGCCAACATTAAATTTGCATAATGTGGAAAACAAATTGAAAAGAAAAGCCAGAGAGATGGTTTCCTTGGAGCCCAAGTATATCACGCTTTTTTGGATTGTTATTTAACAACATTTTTAGCAATTGTTTCTTTTTTAGTCCAAGGAAATGAAATCTGAAAAGCATTTGATTGATGAAAATGTAGCTTCAAGCAATTTAAAACCAGATTTAAAAGATGAAATTATAACTTTAAAGGAAGAAATGTCTAACCTGAAATCAGTTTTAAAAACGCAGAGAAACCGGTTAAAAAACCAATGTAGTTTAATTTGCAAATACAGGAAGCAAAACAGCATACTCAAGCAAAGAATCTTACAGCTTAAGAAGACAAACAAAAAAAAACAGAAGCCCTAATTCAAACGATGGAATGTCTGCAGTATGTAAAGAATTTATTAATTGCCAATATCAGCAAATGAACAAACACAAAATGGGCAGAAGGTACGAAATTAGAGATAAGGAATTTGCATTGGCTCTGTATTACTGTTCAACAAAATCTTATGTGTTTCTACCTAAGACTACTTACTTAAAAAGACAAAGTCTGTCATTCATAATTTTCTAGAAAACTGCATCGTAAACCACAGACTGTGATGTGCGTATTTATCAATGAAACTGTGGTACAGAAAGTGGCTAGTGGGTAGACAAACATAGGCGTAGCATTTTTATTTTCCCTAATATTTTTTCTTTCACAAAAATTCAATCGATTACGCAAAAACTAAAAATGGGTCGTTTATAGAGTTCGATCCTTAAATTAAATTTGGATATTGAAATATTGGGTAATTTGAGACCGACAATTTTCAAGTTTGGAAACGAATTTTTTAGCACATAATATAAATTTGATTGTCTTGAGCAGGAATGCTATTTAAATGTATTGAAAAGTCTTTATTAATGTTTTAGATTTAGAGGGATATTAAATTATAAAAGATTAAAAGTCAATAAAGTTCCATCACCATACCTCCAATTTTTTTGTTCATACTGATTGGGTATCAAAACGTATGAAAAAAAGGTATCGACAATTTCGAACTCCAAAACTCTGGCACGCGTAGCCACAGAATTGATTATAACGTATCGAAACCGGTTTAAATGACTAAAATAAATTGGAACTAACTGAAAATAACCGAAAGTTGTTTGAATGACTAACCAAAAGTAACAAAAAGCACCAAAACGGGCTAAAACGTATAGGAACAGATTAAAAATATGGAAGTAAGTTAAAACTAACCCAAATAAACTGAATTTTGGCGACTAACCAACACTAACCAACAACATTAAAATTGGTCATAATTAAGGTATCGGAACCGGTTCAAATGACTAAAATAAATTGGAACTAACTCAAAGTAACCGAAAGGTGATTGAATGTCTATAACCAAAACTAACTAAAAGAAGCAAAACCTATCAGAATACATTAAAAATGTTAAAGTAAATTAAAACTAACCCAAATTAACCGAATTTTGCCGATTAACCAAAACTAACCAAAAACGTTAAAATTGCTTATAGCGTACCGGCACCGGATCAAATGACTAAAATATATTAAAATCAACTGAAATTTACCGAATGTTGATTGAACGACTAACCAAAAGCACCAAAAAGAGGTAAAACATATTGAAACAGATTAAAAATATTAAAGTAAGTTGAAACCAACCCAAAATATTCGAATTTTGGCGACTAGCTAAAATTAAACAAAGGCATTTAAATTGGTTATAATAATGTAGCGGAATCGGTTCAAATGTCTAAAATAAATTGGAACTAACTGAGAGTAACCGAAAGTTGATTGAATGACTAACTAAAACTAACTAAAAGTAACTAAAACACCAAAAACGGGCTAAAACGTGTTAGAACAGATTAAAAATGTTAAAGTAAGTTATAACTGATACAAATTAACCAAATTTTCGCGACTAACCAAAACTAACCAAAAACATTAAAATTGTTTATAACGTTGTTGTTGTTTTTACCGGTTCAAAATGACTACAATATATTAAAACTAACTTAACTTTAACGAACGTTGATTGAACGACTAACCAACACTAACCAAAGCGCCAAAAAGGGCTAAAACGTAATATCGGAAAAGATTAAAAATATTAAACTAAGTTGAAACTAACCCAAATTAACAGAATTTTGGCGACTAACTAAAATTAACCAAAAACATTTAAATTGGTTATAATAACGTGTCGGAACCAATTCAAATGACTAAAATAAATTGGAACTAACTGAAAGTAATCGAAAGTTGATTGAATGACTAACCAAAAGTGAATAAAAGCACCAAACGGGCTAAAAGATATCAGAACAGATTAAAAATGTTAAAGTAAGTTAAAACTAATCCAATTTTGGCGACTAACCAAAACCAACCAAAAACATTAAAAGTGCATATATAACGTACTGGAACCAGTTTAAATGACTAATATATATTAAAACTAACTGAACTTTACCGGTAGTTGATTGAACGACTAACCAAAACTAATTAAAAGTAACCAAAAGCATCAAAAAGGGCCAAAACGTATCGGAACATTAAAAATATTAAAGTATCTCGAAACTAACCCAAATTTACCGAATTTAGGCGACTAACTAAAATTAGTCAAAAACATTTAAGTTGGTGATAACGTACCGGAACCAGTTCAAATGACTAAAATAAATTAGAACTAACTGAAAGTAACCGATAGTTGATTGAATGACTAACTTAAACTAACCAAAAGCACCAAAACGGACTAAAACGTACCGGAATAGGTTACAAAAATTAAAGTAAGTTAAAACCAACCAAAACGAACCGAATTTTGGGGACTAATCAAAAATCTTAAATTTGATTATAACGTATTGGAGTCGGTTCAAATGGCTAAAATAAATTTGAACTAACTGAAACTAACCGAAAGTTGTTTGAACGACTATCCGAAAATGACTAAAATAACCAGAGGCACCAAAACTGGCTAAAACGAATCGGAACAGGTTAAAAATATTACAGTAATGTTATAGCTAATTATATATTATTAATATATTTTCCTATCTACAAGTGGAGGGTAATCTTTTTAAATCTTCATATCTGCACCTTTCTTTATTTATTTATTTTTTAATTATGATAATCTTTAATATTAATCTAAAAATGCATTTCTTTAATTAAAAATATTATAAACACTCGTAAATATACAAAATATTTACTTTTTTAAACTCTGCTTTTAAAAACTATTTGAATTATAACACATATCACATTTTTGCTTTTCTATTTATCATTTTCAATGTCCCCCCGGTTGCATCTTTGCGAAGGACTGTGAATTTTAATTCATTAAAAATTAAAGATATTGCAATACACCATAATACTAAATCAAATCGCTCATTTAGTATAGTATATACATACTTTTATCGTAATAGATGTAAAATTGCCTTTTATAATATTGTAATGGCGTTCAAAATGTTCCAATAATTAAATGGAGTAGGACTACTGATTTCGCTATTGAAAAATCAAAAATAATAATCACAACAATAAAAAAAATGTCAAAATAACAAAACAAAGCAAAGATAGAGATTAAGAAAATATCAGGCAAAATTATTTTGACAAGTTTTTAAGTCCTGAGATTTAATTTTAAGTAGGTATACAACGCTTATTTAAACAATCTAGTTGAATAACTAATATGTATACAAAAGTGTATTCATTTCTAAATAAGACAGCTTTTGCAAGTAAACTTCTAACTCTTGCTTTCTGAGAAAATTCACGCTTTTTAAGTTTCATAATGTATCCTGATTTTAAAAAAATTTCTTAACACTAATTTATTAATTCGGTTCCATGGTAATTTAACGGGTCATCTTCATATATATATGGTCCTCAAACCAGTCCAGTAAAAGTAGATGGCAAGGTTTTAAAAGTATTTATAAGCAATATATCATTCAGTTTTCAGAAGTGTGTTTATAATGCGAGCACCGCAAGCCTAGGACTCGTCAGGCGGTAGGACTCGTGTAGACCATTAAGACGAAAATATCAATTATGCTAGATTAGTTTTATTTTTGATTTGCAGTTATAATAAACTTGTAAAGTGTTATTAGAAGCTAATTGTCGTCTACTTGTACTTAAACTAGAAACACATGCATTATTTTATTGCTTTGTATGGCCCTCGTGGGACGTCAATGAAATATGAAATGACATTTAATACTCACCGATGAAACAAAAGTTTTGGAAAATTCCGACTTGTTTTCTTGCAAACTCTACAATGATGAACCATGATAAAGTATTAAACACTAATTTGCCAACAAAAGTCTTACAAAGCACTAAAGAACACCACCCGATATAAGATTTAAAATATGCCGTTTTACTACTAGTACGCCATCCATGTTGTCATGCGGCCGGAATCGGCCGAAAGTAGACGAGACGTAGCCGAAGCAACCGAGACTGCTGCGCGGCATTGCCACTTTTATTTATAAAAATTCCCCGCATCCTTGATGACAATATTTCAAATTCTAAAGTAGGTAATTACGTATGTTTTTTTGGTAATTAACGTAGATTTAAATTAGGTATTTATAGAATAACAAACGTAACATGGTGCAATAAATTTAAAATAGTAAGTGCCATTTAAAAACAAAATATACCTAATTGAGAGTTAAATTCACTGATTAATAAGGAAATATGGCAAACATGCTCTTGTACCACAGTGTGTGTTAGAATGCGATCTAATTTTGGGGTACATGCAAAAAGTAAATAAATGTATCTTTATATTTTATTTTATCTAATGTTTCTACAGAAGTTCTTTTCTCTTCCAAGTTTAAGCTCTCTACGATCTTGGTTAAATAATTTGCAAGTTGATGTGGTTTAAATGAATCAGTATTGGGCTTATTAAAGCTTGAGGCTAAAAAACTCTTGCATGACGAAAGAGTTGTGTCAATTGTTTTTGATGAAATGTCATTGCAGGAGAATTTGAATTATGATGCTCGTAGGGATATGTTGGAAGGTTTTGAAGATTACGGTGATCAGCGACCAAATTCAATGAAACTATGTAATCACGCTATGGTTATTATGATGAAGGGTTTGTATGTAAACTTTAAGCAAATTCTTGGCTATTTCTTAAGTAAAGAAGCACTGAGTGCTGATAATTTTAAAGAAATATTTTTTGATATTATTAAAAAAATGCAAGAAACTGGTTTTATTATAAAATCAGTAGTTTGCGACTTGGGATCACTTAATGTTAGGTTAAGAAAAATACTTTTTTCTTCAAACGTCAGTAAATTCGTCATTACTCGACTGTGTAGGCGGCCGTGAAGTTTCGTTTTTCCTCCGCCGGAGTTTTACTTTTCACTTTTCCGCCGGCGGAGGTAAAAGTGTTGTCATAGCAACATAGATACAATACAAACAAACAACAAAATAAGCGTCAACAACTCAAGATTTATTAAACTACAATTTGTATTTATCACTCAATTTGTGACTGCATTTCTAAAAATCACTAATTTAGGAACAAATTGGTTATTATTTAATCGAACTTACTCAATAACTGCTTATCAATACGGTATTAAAACGCAATCGGATACGCAATCTTAAAAAAATAATTATTGTTGACAGTGTCCACTGACAGCTTTATGTTACATTCACCGACACCGGTCTAAGCAAAGCCACCTACGACCGTGGTCTAAGCCGCCTTGCGAACCCATTTATCTTTAATAATAATTAGATATTATTACTATTAAAAATAGAAGTTTTTGCATTAATTTGTCGACATTTGAAGAAAAAACAGCATATTTTATTTGGAGGAAAAGTTACTTTTCATGGCTTGCTCTCTATTACCAGCCTCACTCCGTTCGGCTGTTAAACACGAGCGCGCCATGAAAAGTATCACTTTTCCTCCATATAAAATAATATACTATTTTCTTCAAACGTCAGTAAATCTATCATTACTAGACTGTGTAGGCGGCCGTGAAGTTTCATTTTTCCTCCGCCGGAGCTTTACTTTTCACTTTTTCGCCGGCGGAGGTAAAAGTGTTGTCATAGCAACATAGATACAATACAAACCGACAACAAAATAAGCGTCAACAACTCAAGATTTATTAAACTACAATTTGTATTTATCACTCAATTTGTGACTGCATTTCTAAAAATCACTAATTTAGGAACAAATTGGTTACTATTTAATCGAACTTACTCAATAACTGCTTATCAGTACGGAATTAAAACGCAATCGGAGATGCAATTTAAAAAAAATAATTATTGTTGACAGTGTCCACTGACAGCTTTATGTGACATTACTATAGCAACAACCTGTGCCTATTCACCGACGCCGGTCTAAGCCGCCTTGCGAACCCACTTATCTTTAATAATAATTATTATTACTATTAAAAAGAAATGTTTGTGCATTAATAGGTCGACATTTGAAGAAAAAACAGCATATTTTATTTGGAGGAAAAGTTACTTTTCATGGCTTGCTCTCTATTACCAGCCTCACTCCGTTCGGCTGTTAAACACGAGCGCGCCATGAAAAGTATCACTTTTCCTCCATATAAAATAATATACTATTAGTTACTGTTGATGAACCTTATATCACTTTCAATGGGGGAAAAATTTATTTTCTTTTTGACCCGCCACATTTATTGAAATGCTTGCGTAACAATTTTAAAAAATATATTTTTCAGCATAAAGACAAAAAATACTTATGGTCTCATATTGCAGATTTTTACACTATAGATTCGCAGCAAATTCCTAGAATGGCACCAAAATTGAGTAAAAAAAGCATAATTTTACCACCATTTAGTCCTATGCGAGTATGTTTAGCAACAAATGTATTTAGTCATTCAGTACATGCAGGCATTTTATGTACTGTTTACAGTTTTGCAGATGACAGTACCCTTGTCTCCCACTTTAGATCAGAAAAACCCTTACCAGCGACTGAGACTCATCACCGCAGACAGGAGCAGATTACAGCAATTAATCAAGACCTGGAGAAAGTTCAAACTTGGGGCGACCGAAATTTGGTCCAGTTCAATGCAGCAAAGACCCAAGCAGCAACGTTTACTAAGAGGACCAATACAGCGGGCCCTGACATCATTATGGCAGGATCGACCATTCCTTCATCATCGTCAATCGGGCTGCTGCGTGTCTCAGTCAACAGCAATATGTCATGGCATGACCTTGTTGCTAACATCGCAAAATTAGCCTCCCAGAAGCTTGGTGCGCTATTTCGCAACAAAAAACTCTATACGCCGCAGGAGTTGCTCTTGCTGTACAAAGCGCAAATAAGACCGTGCTTAGAATATTGCTCACATATCTGGGGTGCCGCACCAAAGCATACCCTAAAGCTGCTGGATTCCATTCAGAAGAGGGCTGTGCGTCTCGTCGGCGATCCGGAGTTGACCCGGAATCTGGATAGTCTGGAACATCGCAGACATGTGGCCGAGATGTCTCTGTTTTACAAATACTTTCACGGCAGATGTTCCCAGGATTTGGCCCGCATAATCCCGCCCCTGGCAACTCCTGTCAGACAGTCCCGACAGACGGCAGGAGCGCACCAGTTCGTCGTACAACTAGAAACACCTAGAGCATCGCTTTACCAGAACTCCTTTGTCTGGCGCACTGCATCACTGTGGAACTCACTTCCAGGACATCTGTTTCCCACTAATTACAACCTACAAATATTCAAGAACCGTGTCAATCAACATCTTCGCACACACACCGCTCGTCGAGCGCCATAGGATCTACCTTTAGTGTGTGTGCCACTGCCATAAAAAAAAAATAAAAATGTGGTTGTCAATAATTTGCCATCTGCTGCAAATCATACCGCTGATTTCATTGAACAAATTGACACACTCTTTGACATATTTAATTCAGCTAAGTATGTAGATAAGAATTATAGAAAACCGTTTCCTGTAAAATCAAATTATCATGTCTCAAAATTAGATGAATTAAAAGAATATTTGAAAGAAATCAAAGTATTAAATAAAAGGTTAATTAACCCTTTGTGCATAAACGGATGGATACCGAATACAAATGCTTTAAAATTACTCTGGAATGATTTACACACTAATTTCAATTTTAAGATATTATTTACCCGCCGTCTTATTCAGGATTGCGTGGAAAACTTATTTTCTGTAGTTAGGTATAAAGGTGGTAATAATATTACTCCTAATAGCGTACAATTTCGATGTAATTTACGAGCTGTTATGGCTAATCAGTTGTTACAACCATCGACTGATAGCAATAGTGAAGTAGACGCTTGTAGTTTTTTGTTACAAAAACATGAAAAGTTAAACAAAACCATTAATTTGTCTTTGCAGCCTTATGCAAAATATTGTGATATTCCTGATAATAATAATGAAAATATTATTAATTTAGCAGAAAAAAATTCCGAATGTTATGTATGGGGCTGGCTATGCAGCAGATTACCACATCAACATTGTAGAAATACTTTATGTAGCTTACATAATAATTATGAAATTTCGAATACTCAAATTGAATTAAACAAATATACCGATACTTCAAGAATATATTTTCCAAACGAAATGGCCAAAAATGCATCCGATATTATAAATACAGCCTTTAAATCGAACATTGTTACTCTCCTTCAAGAGGGTGTACATGAAGTTAAGGCTAAATTAATTTTAAAAATGAATATAGCATATTATTTTTAGATAAATATATCAATGTATTAATTAAAGCATTTGTAAATCAGAAAAATGTGTTAAATAGAGAAGGACTTAGAAATAAAATAAAATGTAAAAATATGAAATTAAATAACTCACAATTATATAAGCATTTTTATTTTCCCTGATAGGTATCAATAAGCTTGTCTTCATATTTATATTCTTTTTTATTAATATTTCAAAGGGCATTCATTCTCAGAATTATAGTTATTACATAAACATGCATTTATTGCTTTTTCAAATGAAGTTAATCGCCAGAACATAATTAATTAACAAGGAATACTATGAAGTTATCAACTCACAACAACAGGTGGTGCTGCTTCAGAGGTTACCTGAATAATGTATGCACATTTGACAAAGCTGCGTGTATTAATCTTTTAAGGCTATTTGAGCTTATAATGTTGGAGAGAGCTCAAACACATAACTGCTTATACCTAAAAATCTTGTAGTTTTGAATAGGTAAAAAAAAACTTAATCACGTCTTAAAAATGGCAACAGAAATCTCCGGCAAGAGGAAATTTAAGGCGTGAGAAAATTTGTTGTCCAGGAGTTTTTTTCAGAATACGCAACATTTGTCTCACAAACAAATGAATCCTCAAAAACCATTAGTACATATCTACTTCTACTGAATTAGGAATTAAAGCAATATATATTAATAAAAAATAAGTTAGTAAACAATGACTCACCGATGGTGGAGAAAGTGAAGCTATATCGATATCGGTACTGAGCTGTCTGTCTGGACATCTCTTCATTGTGATTGGCTGCGATCGTGGTATTGAATTGTTTTTTGCCTAAAAACATTTCGGTTTTAAAAAACTTCATTTTTATATTGCAATATTTATCCAGATGGTTTTTACGAAGTGGAGCCCCTTTAAAATTACGATTCAAAACATTTTATTCCCAAATGAAAAAATTTGTGTAAGTAAAGGAAATACTTAAAATATTTATTAATTTCCGCAACTCGATTAAGTAACCATGTTATGCAGTCTGTAGGGTAGTGTATTTAAATAAATAACTGATTAATAAAGTCTGAATTCGAATTATATATCGTACCTCATCAGGCGACGCCGGTGGTTGTTGTTCCTCAGTTGCTCCTCTCTTCGCCTCAGTCCTTTGACTGTGCATCCTTTGAAAAGCCTCCCGTTGCGTGGGCACCGGGATGGGTTCCGAGATGGGCAAGAAATTGGGCCGGGTGGGGCTATTTTGGGTTTGCTGTTGCTCGAAGGAGATTGGTTCAGGTGCTGCAGCGCGGACTGGCAGTTTGACACTATTGCGCAATGACAATGTCAGTTTTAATATTAAAAGTGAAACAAGAGTATTACTATCACTAAAACTATCAAATACATATATCATATCACTTTCTACCGACTGCGACTCGGTCATGCGCGGTTTAAACGATCGCAAAATATTTCTATATTTATTAAAAACACAGTATAATTTGATAATATATATACCAAAATAATATATATTAAACGTGTCAAAGATCAGCTTCACCCAGCAATATAAATTCACCCAAACTGCTTTAAAATGTCAACTCCAGTAGTTATATTCACTGCCGAGCAGGTAAAAACGTATCAATTTGCGAAAAAAAAAATCAAAATAGAAACCAGAAAAATGTGACCATACTTCACCTGAAAATTTAAGATACTTCATTTTATTTTGGGTTCGCTAATGGGCGGACGAAATTTCGACTCCAAGTAGATAAGTAGATACAACGTTTAATTTACGGTGTAAATAAGAATTTTCGACACTTGTTTTATAATGAATAATAAACAACTGCGTTTACATAGAAATATAATTTTAATAACACTGAATATTTACTCATTTAAATAGAACTGCTGTGGACTATGATTCACTGAAATGCGTGCAGTGCAACTGCAGAAACGTATAGTTCCATTCTTTTGCTTGTACTCCAGGGAAATAAGGTAAAAAAAAGAGGCCATCTGCGGAATGAGGCCGAACAAGCTGAATTTTTGCGGCGACCTTCGTTTTGATGTTCCAATGAAGCACAAAAAAATCTCATATGCCCACCCTTGTGCGTCTTGAGATATCGAAGGTCAAAGGTCATGAAAATCGGTTTTTCGCGAAAATCTCACTTCTAGTGCATCTGACGTCCTAGGAACCCATAACAAACCGTACGTAAAATAGTATTCTCTACAAAATTGTTGATATACATTCTTTTCGTGCGACCAATCGTTTTCGAGATATAGCATGATAAAGCGGGAGCGCGCATTCGTAATAGGTAGCACTGTATTATACGATCATCTGCAAAAATATTTTGAGTATGAATTAAGTCCATATCCAACATCACTATTTGACAATGAGGGCATGCGAAAAACCGCAAAATCAAAATTGTATAATATGATGAATGAATGAAGATAATGTAACCTACGTCATCGATGGTGGATTTTTGCTACATCGTGTCGAATGGAACAAAAACGATACTTCCTCCGATAGATATAGTACATATTTGCAAAGGCATTTTGGTTCCAATATAATTGTTATATTTGACGGATACTCAGACAACTATAGAAATATAAAAGCAATGGAGCAATTAAGACGAAGTACTGCACTGTCTACATCTTATGAAGTTCGCTTTGATGCAACAAATGATTATGCCAGTCACCCAAGAAAAGGTCTTATCAAACCGATTCAACAAAAAGAATTTTATTGAAATGCTTATTGAACAACTACAAGCTGACAACATCGCTACAAAACAAGCCAAAGATGATGCAGATGTTCTAATCATCGAAACAGCCATGGAAGTATCGGAAAAAGAAAGAACCGCCGTCATCATTGGAGAAGACATTGATTTGATTGTTCTCTTAATAGGACGAACCCAGTCACATCACCGACAAATTTTCTTAAAGAAAATTGGCAAAGGGACTACATCAACACGAATTTATTCGTCTAAAAGTCTCGGCAAATATCGTCTTTACAAAGAGCATATTTTGTTTTTGCATGCCCTCACTGGATGCGACACTACATAGGCACTATTCAACAAAGGAAAACTTAAGGTTATGACAATGTTTTGAGAAACATCCCGATTTGACTCACTCGGCTCAAATATTTGAAGCAGAAAATTGCCCGCCAGATACAGTATTTCAGAACGGAAAGCGTTTTCTGTTAGCTATGTATGGTGCTCCAAAAGATGAAGTGAACCTTGACAAATTTAGATACACCCAATTCATTAAGGCTACACGACTTAATAGACCTGTTTAATTGTCATCCCTTCTACCTACCAGTGAAGCAGTTAGACAGCATATTTATCGGGTCTACTACCAAGTACAGATTTGGCTAGGGAAAAATTTACAACCCGAAGAATGGGGTTGGGATTTAAAAAACGACATATTACAGCCGAAAACAACACTACTGCCACCTGCTCCAGATGAACTATTAAATACAATATTCTGTAATTGTGAAAAGGAGTAGTGGTGCGCAGTGCGGGTGTAGAAAAGTCGGGCTGCCATGCTCCAAAGTTTGTGGTCAGTGTCACGGACAGGCCTGCCTGAACCCGTCAACAGAGTTGCAAAACATCGAAGACTTCAATGACTTTGAGCCTGAAGAGGTTTTGCCAACAGACATAGAGCCAACAGATATAGAGGAAGCATCTGACGAAGATAATGTGTTGATAGAGGTGCTAGTGGAACCCCACGAAGACGAGGAGGAAGGTAAGGAAACATAAGGCGCGTAGCCCCAGGTGCAAAAAATAATAGATTAATGTTAAAAAACTTTTCCTAAGATCGAAAACATGGAGTAGGCCTACTGGGGATACCATGTCAAAAAAACGCGCCTTGCATTCTACTTCAGAAGTGGCGTGTAAAAGAATGTATTTTTTGTTATTAATTATTTATTATATATTTTTTTTATAAATAAACAAATTTTGAACGGCTTTAATAATGGGAATTTAATTTTCCAGTCTAACAGATTAATGAAAGTGCTTTTGTATTTATAGCTCTGCAGTATAATACAGTATTACCAATTACGAATGCGCGCTCCCGCTTTATCATGCTATCAGTATAATACAGTATTACCAATTACGAATGCGCGCTCCCGCTTTATCATGCTATATCTCGAAAACGATTCTTGGTACGAAAAAAATGTATATGAACAATTTTGTAGAGAATACTATTTTACGTAAGTTTTGTTATCGATTCTTATGACGCCAGATGCACTGGAAGCGAGATTTTCGGGAAAAACGATTTTCATGACCTTTGACCTTCGATATCTCAGGACGCACAAGGGTAGGCATATGAGATTTTTTTGTGCTTCATTAGAACATCAAAACGAAGGTCTCTGTAAAAATCCAGCTTGTTCGGCCTCATTCCGCAGAGGAAGTTTTATTTCTCTGGAGTATTGGATTGTCTCAACAGCATAAAGCAAATCTTGAACGTCACTGGCAGAGTTGACCAACTGGGCGCGAAAGTGGAGGGCCTGAAGCATATCTCCGGATTGACAGTAGCAGTTCGTGACCTTTAACACCTCAAATCACATGCTGAGGAACTGGATACAGCAGTTGGTGCGGTGCACCCCAGGGTTGCTGACTTGGACAAGATCCTTAACACACACGAGTCTTCCATCAACAGCCAACTTAAGGAGCCATCTGATCACAATGAGATGTGGCACGAGCACCAGGAGCGTCAGAGCAGATCCAGCAATATTATGTTGTTTAATGTGCCTGAAAACGGCAATGATGGAAACGATATTGCGGCTATCCTTGAGGTACTGAAAAATAACCCGACAGCTGTTGTGCAGTTTGCCAGAGTGGGCAGAAGGAATTCTAAAGGGGCGCGTGTCCTTAAAATGTCTTCGAATTCTCATGATGATGCACTTGATTTGATGCGCTGTCGCCGTAAGCTCACAGTTAAAAATATCTACCTAAATCTTGATCTCACGCGCAAACAGCAAGAAATGGACAAACGGGTCTGGAGCGAACTTAAGGAACTTACATCCAAATGTGAGAACATCCAGGTGAGGTACATCAGGGGTGTTCCATGCATTGTGGATATTCAGGAAAACTAGACACTGACGGACGGCCAGCGGCATAGCCGATTATCTAATCTTAACATTTACTACCAGACTATAGGTGGCCTGCGAACAAAGCTTATACTCTCACATGTAACGCAGCTCTGCACAACTACCAGGTTATGTGACGGAGGCCAATTTGTGTGATGACATCCCAGACGCAGACCTGGGTTAGTCTGAGAGACTATTCTATCTTTAGAAGAGATTGATCCAGTGAAACAAGCAGCAAGAAGTGGTTGGAGTTTTGTTGGCCATACGCAGATCAGTAAACTGCACCTTCCTTCCCACTACCGCACCTCTCGAGCAAGCTTATGTAGCCATTGGCTCCCCAAACGTGCGATGCATCCTCGGCTGTGTTTACTTGCCTCCCGAATCTACAGTTGATCGGTTGGTGACACAGTTGACATGATCTCTAAGAAGTACCCAGAGGCTGAGCTGTGTGTGGCTGGAGATTTCAACCTGCCTAAGGTCACCTGGACTAAGGAAGAACATATGTGCAGTGGGTGTTTCTTCTGATGATGTATATGTCCCACCTCAAGTCGCCCAAAAAATTGCTTCTTTTTCAAAACAATTTTATTCATAATGCAAATAGAGTTCTTTTAGATTTAGTCCTTTCTCATAAAGTGTTTATTGTTAATAATTGTAATCTTCTGGTTCCCATTGATAACCATCATTCACCGCTTTGTTTTGACCTAGCTATCCCGCAATCATGTAGCAGAGTTGTTAGCCCTGGTGTTGAAGACTATTACTATGACTTTAAATCTGCGGACTTCACATTTATAAATTACTTGGGCACTTTCTACTGGGATAACCTGTTATATAATCTGGATGTGGATTCTATGGTAAACATATTCTATGACATTCTTTACGGTTGCTTCGATCTGTTTGTCCCAGTTAAAAAGGTGCCCAGTGGAGTGTTTCCTAGGTGGTTCAGCGGGACCTAATTGACCTAATAATACAGAAGAAGATTGTCCATAAAATTTACAAAAACAGTAATTCCGCTCACGACTACGAAGTTTTCTCAAACTTAAGGTCTCAGTGTGCAGTCCTTTCCCGGGAATGTTATAGAATATTTGTCCAAAACACTGAAAGCAACCTTTCTACTAACCCTAAATTATTTTGGAACTTCTGTAATTCTAGGCGTCTGAGATACCTAATATACTCACTCTTGACAATAAAAGCGCGGGGATGGGCCCCGGAGCTGCCGACCTGATTGCAGAATATTTTTCCTCAGTTTATTCTTTATTAATGCTCACAGTTGCTCCATTTCCATAAGTGAAATATATGCCGAACTTATTAGTTTGAATTCTCACAAGGGCCCAGGTCCCGATAATATCCATCCTATTTTTCTTAAAAATTGTCCCTTTATTCTCCTAGGTCCTCTACACCTTATTTTTAATAAATTATTGGAAAGTGGAGTTTTTCCTAAATTCTGGAAGGCAAGTTTTGTTGTACCAATACATAAGAATGGAGACAAGTCCAACATAAAAAATTACCGACCCATATGTATCATCAATACCATCCCAAAAATTGTTGAGAATCTTGTAACTAAATATCTACGTTCATTACTCTCTCCAGAAATCATCAATCAGCAGTTTGGGTTCTGTGCGAGAAGAAATACTGAACTAAATCTCCTCACTTATTCGCAGTTTATATTACGGGTCTTGGAGAGTGGTGAGGAAGTCCATTCCATCTATACGGACTTCTCCAAGGCTTTTGATAAGGTTCCGCACAGTATACTGACAAACAAACTTAAAAAGTTGGGTATAAATGGACCCCTACTCTCCTGGTTAGACAGCTACCTTGCGGACAGGACTCAAATTGTAAAAATTTACAATTTTCTGTCTAATGAAATTCCGGTGTCGTCTAGAGTCCCACATTCGACCGCTTTTTAATGTTTTTATCAATGATGTTTCACCGTGTTTCTAGTCCACGGAGTTCCTTCTGTTTGCAGATGACCTGAAAATATATAACGTAATCTCAGATCTTAACGACTGCATTGCTTTGCAGGAGGATGTCCTCAGATTTGAGGCTTGATGTAGCGATAATGGTATGCATGTTAATATTTCTAAGTGCAGTCTCATGATAGTTTCCCGTCGTATACATTTAAAACTAATTTTCAATGGAATACATTAAAACTAATTTTCAATGGAGTAACCCTTGATGGTGCAACTCTACCATCACTTAAAAGCGTAAAGGATCTGGGAATTATTCTCGATGATAGGTTATCATTTGTTCCTTACATAACATCAATCATAGGTAAATCACTGAGAATGTTGGGATTCATTAGACGAAATACTTTTGACTTTACTACTGTGCGTTCCATTAAAATTCTATATTGCAGTCTTGTTAGAAGTCTTTTGGACTATGCTGCCTCGGCAAAGAGTATATAATGTAAAGAGAGGACAGTAAGACAGAGCAATCAAATTAGAGAGGGATAGATGAGAACTCCGACTTAAAGGGCGCCTCGTATGTTATCGGATTATATCGGACACAATCGTCAAGCAAGGACGATTAGCCAACACAGTGAGTTAAATATATCTCGTAAAGGTCAAGTTTAGATTTATTAGGGAGACGTTTGGTTTAGTTTTTTAATTCATATTATGTAATTGAAATTAGGTGTGTAAACTTTAATTCATTTAATAGAATCTTTTAACAATCACTGGGTAAAATTTTGCTTACCTACAATACATGCATTTTTCATGACTTTTCTCAAAAAATCCTCGGATTTCTGATAAAACATTAATTGTTTTAATTTCATTACTACATATTCAGAAAATTCTACTCTAATAATTAAGCTTCATACTCACTTTCGCGAATTTCGCCTTTTTTGACATAAACTGTCATTTTCAGCTTTAAAATTATTCGCGGCGAAAATTTTTTTTTTTTTTACGAATTCTACCATAATTGTGAATTAACCTCAAATTTCTTGACTGCTTTGCTATATTTATTTGTTTATTCTTTTCAGGCATTGGGTTCATTAGTTAAATTGTAGAATAAATACTTTGACCATTGGATAATAATATTAATTATATTTTTTTCCGGTGGAGATATTATTATTTTATGTTCCGTTTGCGTCATTTTGGTAATTATCCTAAAACTACGAAATACCCACCAGCTAAATGACACCAGAAAAGAAAATTTTCGGTTAGAAATATATTTTTAAAATGCAATTTAGTTGCAGAAATGAGATTAATTGAGACTTAAAAATATATTACTAACCTGCTCACATCTTCCGGTACTTGGACCTAACCTATAAAACCTATTCCACTAAAAGCATAAATTCCCAAAAAAGTTAAAACTATTTAACTTTTTAGCAAATATTCGCCGACGAAATTTCGCGTCAATGAGTATGGACCAAAACTTACATTCGCGCGAAAAATCAACAACTGTCAAAAAAAGGCAAAATTTGCGGAAGTGAATATGAAGCTTTAAAGTGAGATTCGAATAGAATTTACTTTTTCGTTGGTTTATTTACATACTAAGAATTTATCCCCTCTATGTTTTGAATGAAACTCTCCTTTAAAATAATCGAAAAATATTGATTGCCCCTTCTTAATTGAAACTGAAGGAAATTCTTATTTGATTAAACAAAGCTTTTAGACGTCCTGAATAAATTTTAATAAAAATTAGCCGGAAACACTAAAAAACTGAATTTTATCACTTTTTTTAATTAAGCACTGAGATTTTAAGAAAATGCAAAAGTTTATACAAAATCAGAGAATTTGAATGAAAATCAGTCGATATAAAATTTTATCCTAGCAGAAAGTATTAGATATTTAGAAAATTTTGTCCTCATTTTCGTTATTTCGACCCACTGTGATGAAATCGATTATTCGCCATCTTGTTTGACTTGGCGTCAACATCGTCCGCCTTGATAAAAAGTTACATCCGGCAACGTCGCGATATCTCCGAGTTAAAGGGACGAGGTCATTGAAACGGCTGACGAAAGATCAAAGGAAATTCGCCGGCTGTCTTCTCTTTACATTATATTATACTCTTTGGCCTCGGTGTGGGACCCTCAATATGCTTTCCACATTGACAGGATTGAGCGTGTACAGAAGAAATGTATGCATTATATTCATTTTAAATTCTTTAGACAGTGAATATAGCTACGATGAAATGTGTCAAGAGGCTAAATCTGTCATCACTTCAAGAAAGAAGAAACAAATATGACCTTCTCCTTCTCTTTAAAATTCTGAACTCCCTTGTTGATTGTCCCTATCTCTCTTCCAACATCATTTTATATGTACCACCTTTTAATGCGAGAAACATCCCAGCCTTTTATCAACCATATCACCGGACCAACTACGGAAAAAATTCCTTTGTTTCCAGGTCGACGTCTCTTGCTAACCAACATCCTCTCCTAAATTATTTTCTGTCCACTTAAGCGTTTTGAAATGCAACTGTTTCGGATGAACCTTGCTAGATTGTAGCATACCATTAACATTAGCTTACTTTGTCTTATTCTGTGAGTAGCTTGATTTGTGGGAATAGTTTGTTTGAAATGCTGTTATTATCTCTTTACTTTCTATTTTCTGTTCATCTGTTAGTGCATGTGAGGCTGTTGACTCACTTATAGCAAACACATGTTAGATTTAGGCTTGATTATACTTTTGTTTTATTGTTAAAAAATGGCACTACCGTCAATTAATAAATAAATAAATTTAGGGTTTGAAACCCGCAACAAAATGTACTACAACCGTTTTATCCATCTAAAAACTTTGTTTCCGTATTATGAATAAAACTGTATGGTACTGAAAATTGAAATAGCTTGCATGTGCCGTCGCTCATTCTGGGAGGAAAATAAACCGAAACTAACCAAAACTAACCTACTGCATGCCAAAAATCAGCCTTAACCGCATTTACCTGATGCGAGGGACTCCGGCAGTTTACCGAGCTTGACCTGAGGCTGTTTATGTTGAAAATATCAACTCAATGATCTTATTAAATGGATTGCGCAGGTAGGTGCGAGAGCATTTGATGTCGAAATTACGCCGCTTTGTATCATGATCATTAATGGTCTAACTTTTGCTTCTCCAGTCTGCTGTTCAGACCGAAGAACTCGTAAGCACCCAGCTTTAGGATTAAAATGAACTGGCTAATTTGCCACGACTGATGACAACTATTTAACGCAAGAATATAGCCTACTTACTTGTTGGGTCTCTCCTTTTCCCTCTCCTTCTCAAGGCTCATTTCGATAGACTGGTTGGATCCGATAGAGTGGATGTTTTGCGGCACTATAACATAATCGTCCTCAGGACTCGAGCTGAGAGCCGTTCTTGCAGAACGCGGCGATTCTACAAGAAGGTATTAGTAGAAGCGACAGATTTTGTTTAGTGGGTGATCGATGATGGAAAAAAGTTTTTTATGACACATTCGAACGCCATTTTCTCAGACATTTCAAACAGAACACGCTACTTTCTATTGTACTGGATCAAATTCTATTATTTGTGTCACTTTCAAGTAGTACTAAATGAAACACTTTTTGTATTCCATGCAAAACTTTTAATCCAAAAAGGACTTCCTATGGAAGCGTAACAGAGCGCTTTCGGTGTAAGCCATAATCAGTGTTACTTGTCAGTGGAACCGAAGACCATATCAACGAAGAAAAACAAACAACACCTAGACAGCGGTCACATCACAATTTTACAAGTTACAAGTCATTTCTAAAAAAGGGGTTCACATAATATCTTAAAAAAGAAAAACGAGAGCTGAACCACGTTTTTGGTGAAACGGCAAATGTGTCGCTATTGCCTTGAATAGCGACACATTATTTGTCGTTTCCCCAAGAACGTGGTTTAGTCCTCGTTTATGTTTTTTAAAATAGAATTACGTGAACCCCTTTGTTAGAAATGTGACTTGTAACTTGTGAAATTGTCATGTGACCGTTGTTTATAGGTGTTGTTTGTTTCTCTGCGTTGATATTGTTACGTTTTTCCCGTGGGTTCTGATAAAATCACAACTTTTGCTATTTTAAACTAATATTCTCTTTATTCTCTACCACTGTAGACTAATAGCTCTTTACAATCCAACATTCAATGATTAACTAACTCAACACGCTTTAGGTCTGCTACTTCTATACAATCTCAAATCTATTACGAATACTCGGGAAGAAGCGAGGCCACTCTATATGATTCTCAACCAGGGCATCGAGATAATTCTAGCGTTCTTGAATCTTCGCGGCCGGCGATGACTCGTACGTTTACGCGGCAAGGCCGCTTCTATAGGGTAGTACAAAAACATTCGGATGGTTGCTAGCCGCGACATTGCCTCCCTCTTAAACCTGATCGTCCCGATCAGCTACTTCATGTCCGTGATATGCTTTCAGCCTGTCAAAGGGGAAAAGTTTCAGATTGCTTCCAGGGCTACGTTGCATTCTATACACTACCTCATTAATCCTTTTGATGGCTATATAGGGCCCTTCCCATACTGGCGTTAGCTTGGGAGATATTCCTTTCTTCCTTTGCGGATTATATAACCTGACTTTATCGTTCATCTGAAATCCCATAGAGTTAGCTTGGAGGTCATATCGAGCCTTCATTCAGTCACTGACGAGACGTTCAAACAGTATTCCCACATCATTCTGTTTCATCTTCCCACTAGATCTCGTCTGGGGTACTTGACTTGAGGCACAGGTTGAACAATGCCGGTAGTAGTTGACCCAGTAAAATCTATCGCGGATCTTGTCAATTGTTCTGTTCACTGCGCGATGAGCACCAAACTTTCCCTTACTTCCTCCAGGACTTCTGATACCCTCTTCCTTGGTACCACTAACTACTTTTAAGGAGTCCATTATCAACTACCAGGGAGTCCTACTGAGCCCACAGAGATTTAAAAGTAGATCCTTTAGTTGAAATATCTCTCCAGCTTGGTCTTGGTTGACGTTCTTCTTTAGCTTTTAGCAGTAGTGCTATTTCACTATCCTCAAGCTGATCTTTCTTTAGTTGCTCTGTGGTGCACTGCTGACCAACCTTAAACTTGATTCGCCTAATAGGAGTGATTCCTTCTCGTTGTTCTATTCTTTGGCAATGTTTATAATTATCCTCGCATGACCTTTTGGATCCAGTATTATGTATTATTATGCCATCTTCCTTCCCTGTGTCTAGCCTTAAATTTATATTGTTTGTACTCGACAGTCTCTCTTAAAATGCCCAGTCCTGCCACATATATAGCACTGATTTGAAATATTTCGGTTACGTGGCCTATCTTCTAGTGGCTCCTGGAGTCTTTGTACTCGACAGTTCCTTTTGAAATGCCCAGTCTTGCCACATTCTATAACACTGACTAATAGCAATTTGGTTGTATGGCCTAACTTCTAGTGGCTCCCGGAATCTCTGTACTCAACAGTCCATTTTGAAATGTCCCCAGTTTTGCCACATCTATAGCACTGATTAATAGCATTTCGGTTACATGGCTCCCGGAATTTCGCCGTGGCCTGAAGAACTTCGGTTAATTTCTTCAAAATACCGTCCATCTCAGTTAATTCACAACTGTTCGCCAGCTTTTCTTCCTGGATAGATACGACCCTGATTGTTGGCTTAGAGATGTTAGATGCCGCCTCAACTTCTTGATCTCTACCCAAAACTTCACGGCTGCTATCAAATTTGGCTAGACGTAGCATCTTCTGAGTTTCTGGATCTCTGACACCGTCCACGAAATATTCAGCAACAAGTTCCTCTTGAAATTCTTCCGTTGCTCCCGGATAGGCCAACTGAACGAGACGTCTGACGTCTGCCTCAAACTCTTGCAAGTTTTCACCAGGCTTTTGATGTCGGGACATTACGTGTGCCTAATAGAGCTGTCTTCTATGTTGGTCGCCAAATCGTCTCTCCAGAGCAGCTACAAGTATGTCATATTTCCCCTGTTGGCTGATGGGAATGGTCTGTAGTAGTTCCAGGGCAAATCCACGAAGCGCTACCACTAGTGACGTAGCCATTTCTTCGTTATTCCAACCGTTGGCAACAGCAGCGGCTTCAAATTGTCTTCTGTACATTGTCCAGGATGCTTGACCGTCATACATTGGAGGTTTGATGTTGATGTTGTTCTGTGGCGAATACTCTCTCGGTCGGTCCTTGATTTTTTAGTTTGGTAACTTCTGCTTGTAGATTCTTCATAACTTTCCATACGTCTCTTACTTTTTTTGTACAGGGTGGACAAATAAGCGTGCAAGGTACTGTATCTAGGAATCTTCTGATTGTAGGGACTTGCGGCAAAAAAATTTATAACTAAAGTAGCCGAAAAAAAATTCTGGAAATTATTTTCAGGTTTCGCAGATGGCCGCTAGGGGGCGTAACCACCATCTTTAAAGGCTTTTTGCCCTATCTCCAAAAATAAACTGGTGGAGGGTGTTCAAATGTTTTTGTAAATAAACATCTGTAACTTCAGTACGGCTAAACGGATTTCAACCGACTTGGTGTCGTTGAGAAGAGCTTTTCTAGGGCAACAAAACCTACCTTATCTGTGGTGATTGTAATTCGCTATGTCGTCACTAGAGGGCATTTTTCGATATTACGACATAAATTACGAAATTTCTAAAAAAAATTAAATCTATTGGTACTAGCTTTTTTATGAAAAAAAAAGCAAAATGATGCCCAACCAAGCTAGTGAAAACCGCGCCTTGATATCTTGTTCCTAACCTAAAATATCGGCAAAATAAAATTTTACTATAAAATCGGTTTTTTACTTTTTTTCTCCATGTTTGTTGGTTGTTTTTTTATAGGTAACTTAAATTTCTATTTCATCAACCAAATGTCTAATAACAATATTAGAAAGAAACGTCAAACTTAACTGTAAAAAAATAGTTTTCTTGGTCAACAAAACCTACTTTATTTGTGGTGATTGTAATTTGCTATGTCGCCACTAGAAGGCATTTTTGGATATTACGAAATTGCGAAATTCCTAAAAAAATTAAACCTATTGGTATCAGTTTTTTTTATGAAAAAATAGCAAAATGATGCCCAAACAAGCTAGTGACAACCGCGCCTCAATATCTTGTTCCTAACCTAAAATAACGGCAGAGGAAAATTTTACTTAAAATCAGAGGGTTTCGAATTCGATAACTTTTTTGAAAACGGGCCTTCATATTTTTACGAAATTTTCTTTTTTTATGTAAGTCGTGACCCTGAAAAAAGTTTTTTAATGCCTCCTTAAATTCTCAAATTGCTGTCCATAACGTTCTATGCATTGCGTGGAAAAATCTGCAGCTTTCGGCTCATGGTAGGTTGCGAATTGCATTTCGAATCCCGTATTTCATGTCTTACCTAGTTGTAGTTTGAGTTTGAAATACGTTGTCCTTTAACTGGCCCCATAAATAGCAATCTAAACAGGTTAAGTCTTGGGATCTGGGTGGCCATGGAAATAGACTCCCTCTTCCAATCCATTGCTGTTTAATTACTGAGTTTAGATGTTCTCGCACATTTATAGCTAAATTTGCTGGACAACCGTCTAATTGCAAGAACAAATTTTGCCGTATTTCCAGTGGCATATTTTCTAGAAAAGTCGGTAATTGGTTGACCAAAAAATCTAGAAATGCGTTACCATTTAGTGGTCGATCGAAGAAATATGGTTCAATAATGTTACCTCCCAGAATGTCACACCACACATTAAGACTCCAACGTCCTTGATCTTGATCCATTGCCTTATACTTATTATATACCTATATTACAGTTAATATGCGCTAAGCATAAGCATAAATTGTGCCTTTTTTATTAAAAGTTACAACCTAAAATTGCTATATTGATGACGGTTCAAGCTCTTTATATTTCTTATGGTTTCTAGTTTTATGGCAGTCTAGTTACCCATAAAAAAACAACCAACAAACTTTGGAGAATAATTTGTAAAAAACTGATTTATAATAAAATTTTCTTTTGCCGATATTTTAGGTTAGGAATAAGATATCGAGGCGCGGTTTTCACTAGCTTGTTTGGGGATCATTTTGCTATTTTTTCATAAAAAAAACTAGTAGTAATAGATTTAATTTTTTTTAGAAATTTCACAATTTCTGTCGTAATATCGAAAAATGCCCTCTAGTGAAGTTACAGATGTTTATTTACAAAAACATTTGAACACCCCCCACCAGTTTAATTTTGGAGATAGGGCAAAAAGTGTTTAACAAAAAAAACTCGAATTTATCTCAGCTTGAAAATGCTTGTATTTTTTTGTTATCTTAATAAGGCAAAATTTCGAAAACCACCACTTTTTTAAATTCAAGATGGCGGTTACGCCCCCTAGCGGCCATCTGCGAAAGCTGAAAATAATTTCCAGGATTTTTTCTTGCCTACTTTAGTTATAAAATTTTTTACCGCAAGTCTCTACAATAGATAGTTTCCGAGATACAGTACCCTGCACGCTTATTTGGCCTCCCTGTACATTTCCAACGTCTTCTTGTATATTGTTTACGTCCATTTCAAATTTGTCATTTTGTCCTTCCAATATTTTTTGCAATTTTCCTTGCTCGCCTACAATTACATCCAGCATCCATTTCTGAAGATGATCCTGTTCTATTTGCCTTTTATCTTCTTGGTCTTGAAAAAATTTCTGAAGCCGGTCCTGTTCTACTTGCCTTTTACGTTCATCTTCTTCCCGATCCGCTTGGCTTTTATCTTCTTAATCTTAACAAATGTTCTGCAGCCGGTCCTGTTCTTCATGCCTTTTACGTTCATCCGATCCGCTTGCTTTTTATCTTCTTGTCTTGAAATTTTCTGAAGCCGATCCTGTTCTATTTGTCTCTCAGCATTTAGATTTTCCATGAAATCGGCCAACATTTTATTTATTTGCTCCATTTCTGTCGTTTGTAGCCTTGTATTGATCATAGGATGTTATAAAATGTTCACAGAATCCACCAATCAAAACGGTCTCGTTGCCGTACTTCTCTCGATGAATACTTCACAAGTTCGGTCTCTTCACAATCCAACTTCTGACACCAATTGTTACGTTTTTCCCGTGGGTTCTGAGAATCACAACTTTTGCTATTTTAAACTAATACTCTCTTTATTCTCTACTACTCCTACGTATACGCGTCAAGGCCGGTTCTATAGGGTAGCACAAAAACATTCGGATGGTTGCTAGCCGTGACAATATGTTCTTCGGTTCCACTGTCAAGTAACACTGATAATGGTTTAGGCCGAAAACGCTCTGTTACGCTTCTATAGGAAGTCCTTTTTGGATTTAAAGTTTTGCATGGGATACAAAAGATGTTTCATTTAGTATGTTTCGGACATGCACACAGCCTTTACTCTTCATTTACTTTCAAGTAGATCAGAAAAGCGTGAGGCAATTAGGTATATCAGATTCCAATTATTAAGCTATTAGTATGTTTATTCGAAACTTTGGCAGGATTAGCTTCGTAATAATAGAGCTATTCTGTTTGCACCTGGCATTAAGGCTACGTAATGAAAAAATGCAGGTAAAGCTAGGAATTCTATACATTTTAAACGGATTTTCCTATATTTGCTTTAATTAAACAGGTTGCACGATTATAACTGAAGAAAATAAATTGACTGGCTTTCAATACTGATTAGAAAGACTAAATCCATATTATGTAATCAAAATTATGCACAAACTTTCTTCAATTGTAACCTAGACCTAACGTGACACAGTAAACCAATGATGAAGAACAACTTGTTAGGACAATATTATTGACAATACACCAAGCATGGATTAGTATAAAATATAAGCCAATTCAGAGCCATTTTATTATTCCAGTAACATAAAGGATTACCGCAAACTAACCCGTCAGCCAATAGATTAGTGTGGATTAGCAAATAATTGAGGGTGTACAACTCTTATGTATTGAATTCTTATCATATTTGGACACCCTCAACCAGTATTAGTCAAAATCCAAAAACTATATTGCTTTCACACCATTAACTTCAGAAACCCATGTTTATCTAAGAGAACATCTGGATGATTTATTTTGTAGTTTGATTCCTTCGCTCAACCATTTGGAAAAACTTTGTTTAATATTCATTACATTAAATTAATATTTTATCTCAAAAAAGGTACTCAGATGATCTCCCATTATGGAAGGCAAAAGTTACCTGGCTGAGACCTTGGTGGCGTTGCAATTCTGACGGGCGTCGATGGTTTCAGTGGGATTTTCGCCAGAGGAGACGATCCATAAATAGGTAAAGGTAATTCTGCAGTAAAAATACATATGGAATATATAAAAAAGTGATAGACGAAGGTGAGAAGTAGAAAAAAATAATCTCATATATAAACAATTTCCACAGTAACGGTACAGTGACGTCGCCTGACCGGTAATGTGTTACCATTTCTGTATTTAGTCAATAATTATTACTATTTTCACTTCAGAATAACCTACATTAAAGCATTGTACGTTATATTAAAGACAATTAAGAAAAAATAGTTACATAAATGTTATCATATCATCATATTCAGAATGAAAAGGCATTAGAAATAAAACAGTTTAATTGTAATTGATATAACCAAAACATTACTTCCCTCTCAAATAACTTGATCTGGAAGTAAAATTACAAGTACAAGAAAAACATTTGAGATATTCTTTAAACAGCTGTCTGAATGTTGCTAAATATATTAAAACTTTTTTTTTAGAAGCCACTTTATTAGAAATACCAGTAAATTTAGTAATATCTTTATTATGAGTGACTACAAACAACTATGAATAAAGTAGACAAATAAAGAGTTCATTATCTGGGAAGAATATAAAAATTGGATCATCCTATAGCAATTTTTATCATATAGTATGTCAGTGAATTAAATCTGTGCGTTCATTTTCAAGACAAACAAGAAGCCCCTACAAATCAAGGTCTTTTAAATGTACAATGCTGCCTGACATACTTTTCATTCTATTTTGGGATTACATGTTGTTTATTACGAGGCCCTTTCAAATGAACTCCGGACTCCGCATAATATCTTATAAAAGTTAAATGAACTATCTACCTATCTATCTTGTTTGTCAAAGGCTTGAGAACCATTCGCAAAACTGTGCTACAGAATTAAAATTATGAGATGCCGTCGCGGATTCCTATTAATAAAATTGACGTCTTCGTCAACAATACAAATCCATAGTAAATTAATCTATTAAATAAGATTGCTTAGAGATTCCGTAAGGAATTAACTTGAAATAGCCTCGTATAGACCTTAGCAATTACCTCCTTGAACAGATGATGGATTAGTTGGCGAATCTCTCTGCAAGAACTTGTGATTGAAAAATAATTCAAAATTCATCCTTTCTTTGGCATTCCTTTTGAGAAGTCCCATGAGCAGATCGCACAACTCCGGAGACGTACTGGGAGGAATTCTATTCAAACAAATAATAAACAAGTTTTAACAGTACATTTTAATTATCTAAACGAGATATTTAATGAGAAATATATTATATTAACTTAATATTAATATTGATATAGCGTTTGAACTGCATAACCTGTTTTAATATTAAATCTAACGAAACAACTCAAAGTAAATTGCTTCAAGAAATGCCTGAACTACCAAGTAAGTTACTTGAATTTGTCACAGAGTCCCGGAAATGAGACCCTATTCGACTCAAACTTGCGTGAATGCGCATAAATTGTTAAATATATAAGTTTCAGTGTTCCTGTGGATGTTTCAAGTATTTTTCATGGCCCTCATTACAATGGTTATTAAAGACCTATGTTCAAATTGCAAAGACTATTTACGATGTGTCCCGGATAAGAGTGAACTTCACAAATATCTCGTAAACCAGTCGAAATACAGATATGCAGGAAAAAGTTGTACCCCACTGAACCCTGCAATATGACGTTTTAAAATCTGAAAAATTTCGAATATTTCGGAAGATATTTGAAAAAAAAAATGGTTAGTTCACGATTTCGTTTTTACTTTATTCTGACTCTTATTTGAAAAGATATGACATAATAAATTTCATATTCTCATTGCTACTTTTCCTACTTCCTACGTTCTTAGGTATTCAATCTGACGTTCGGTTCTTCGCAACCATAATCAACTACATTTTTTTTAAATAGTCGAAAAATGTTGTTTAATTTTAATTGTAAATCCAGCGACGTTTCGGACTAAAAAAACCATCATCAATGGAAGCGGACGATGACTGCGGAGGAATGAAACGTCGTCGGGTCAAAAATGTAATTAAGTCATCTTGAAGAGGAGAAAACGTGGCAATAAAAATATGAAATTTATTTTGATCTTCACGTTTTAGTCGAAACAGGAAAGAATTAATTGATGCAATCATTCGTGTTTGCCTAAATATCATTAATTTCTTCTGTAACTAAATATTTAAAGCGATGTAACAATAGTATATTAAGATGCTGGTATTAAAAGTCCATATATTTTCGCAGGAGCCTTAACATAAACAATTTTATTAATATCCATGCAGTGTCGAAAAGAAGTTCTTTTCGATACTCTTTTGGGTGTCAAAATGGAAATTTTGAACCCAAAATAGAAAAATATATATTTTTTAATTTGCATGATAAACAATAAACGTAGTCAAAAGAGATTTAGTAACAAAAAAATATTGTATTTCCTAACAATTACAGTTTTACAGACTTCGATTATGGTTTTTTGAGTCCGAAACGTCGGAAAAATGTTAAGTCGTGATATGTTATTGGATTTAGAATTAAAATTAGAGTTACTAAGAACAAAAGTTTTCGATTATTAAAAAAAAACGTTGATGATGGTTGTGAAGCAACGAAACGTTTGATTAAAAATCTAAGAACGTAGGCTTGTAGAGCAGAAAAAATAGCAATACGAATGTGAAATTTATTTTGTCATATGAACGAGATCGGGAATTTTCGTTTTTTTTTCAAAAAAAATTACTATTTCCATTTCTTTTCCCATAAAAAAAATAATTAGGGTTGCTACGGAATACTTGTCCGACAGTGCTTATAGGACACCAGATCCTACTTGTCGTGTTGATGGTTATGAAAAACATGGCAATTACGACATGGAAAGCTACTAAAATAATTTTTTATCCTTGTTTATAACTTAAACTTAATTTTAAAAATGCATATTGAGACGGAAGCAGCTAGTGAGGTTCTTTGATACAGGACGGAAGATCTCAGTATTGCGTGGCAAGACTACTAAAAGTTACAAGGTGCACAAAGTACAACGGGAGAATACAGAACAGGTCAGTGTGGTCGGAAAAGATGCACCAGAGAGCGAGATGATCGGTTTATTTTGCTGAAAGTTTTGCGTGACAGAAGACTTACTTCCGTCCAAATACATAACAGAATAGAGGAGTTCAAGAAAGCGAAAGAACAATATGAAGACTTTTTGACATTAGAATGCAAGTAAGAAGACTTGCAACTGCTTCAGAGTTGCTGAGAAATCACAGAGTTCAATGTTTCAGTTCAAGATTTGTTACGGAACACCAAAATTGGGGAAAGTCTTGTTCACCGACGAGCCTAGGTTCTATCCGAGACCGTCAGATGGCCGAGAAAGAACCTATAGGAGAATTGGTAAACATTTCGACCAAAATCATTTTCGCCTAGGGTGAGCTACGGCGGAGGCTCGGTAATGATGTGGGGTGGCGTGTGCATGAAGGCATGGACGGACTTGGTAATAGACAATGGAGGAGCTATGACAGCAGATAGATACTTTAGAGATGTTTAAGAGCCACGTGTGTGGTCCTTTCGCGCCATTTATCGGAGCAAATTTTAAGCTGATGCAGGAAAATGCTCAACCTCATGTTGCGAGATTTGTTAACGAGTACCTAGATGAGATCGCAATCCCAAAAATTAGTTGGCCCCCACGCAGTCCTGATTTAAACCCATTAGAACATGTTTGGGCCACACTGGGCAAAAAATACGATCTATGATACATGAGCTCAGTGCAGCTTGAAGAATTGAAGATATGCCAAGGTGTATTGCAGCTGTCATTCGTGCTCGTGGGGGAAACACCCGTTACTGAGGTCTATGTTACTTTTTTAAGGTGGTTTTCATTTAACTCACTACATTCTTCTAATTTTAGGTGTAAATTTTTGTTATGTTTGGAAATTAATACAATACAAGTTGGTTTCTTTAACAAAATCGCATCTACAAAAATTAAAGTATTCAAATGAATCAAAAACGAAAATATTAAGAAAAAATTTCACCTAATTGCGTTTCTTTAAAAAAAATCGTATCTGCTATCAAAATTAAAGTATTGAAATGAACGAAAAACGAAAATGTTAAGAATAGATGTCACTTGATAATTAACAGACAAAATAAACAGTTTGACATCTCCATCACTCTGCAGAGGGTTTTAAAGTTTGAGTCAAAAACACTTCTTGATTTAGCCTGTGTATTATATATTCCTAACTTCCTAAAAATCATATATTATATACATACATATAGATATATATATATATATATATATATACAGTAGAACCCCGATTATCCGAAACAGATTGCCTAAAATCATTTCTCCGTATTAACCGAAATTGTTCGGGAAGTCCCCGCATGATCCGAAATAGCCGCCGCCGGTAATTCCCCTTTCGGCTTTTGCGTCATTAGATTCGCTGCCCCAAGCGCGTTTGTGGGATTCACTGGTATGTGTGTGTGTGTGTGTATGTTTGTTTTAGTCAGGTTTATAATCGCTAAGATGGAGCAGCATAGAAATAAACGTAAACGCGTTGTTATTACCATAGAACAGAAACTTGAGGCAATCAGACGTTTAGATAAAGGTGATTTGCTTAAAAACGTGGCAAGTGATTTGGGTGTAGGCGTGAGTACCATTTCAGAATGGAAAAAACAACTCGAGAAAATTGAAAGGTGGTCTAGTGTTCTGACATCACCGCAGCCGTCACGGAAAACTATGAAAACGGGGGAATATCAAAAAGTGGACGATGCTTTATATCTATGGTTTACACAGAATCGAGAACGTGGAATACCAATTTCCGGACCAATTCTAAAGCAAAAGGCAGTGAACTTAAGTGAAGAATTGCCAGTTATTGAGGCTCCTGATAACTTTACAGCCAGTGATGGTTGGCTGCATAGATGGAAAAAACGACACGGTATACGAGAGTTAAAAGATTGCGGAGAAAAGTTATCTGCCGGTAAGTCCGCTGCATTAAAATTTGGAGAACATTTTAATGAATTAATGAAGCAGTATGGTTTAAATCCAGAGCAAATTTACAACTGCGACGAAACGGGCCTAAACTATAAAATGTTACCGGCGAAAAGTTTAGCTTCAAAACAAGAATCTGGAGCTCCTGGTTACAAACGCAGTAAAGAACGTGTGACTATCCTTGCTTGTAAGAATGCTTCCGGTACACACAAACTTCCTTTATTGTTAATCGGAAAATCAACTAAACCAAGAGCATTTAAACACGTCCGTCCCAACGCTCTTCCAGTGTGGTATAAAAATCAAAAAAGTGACTGGATGGATGCCGGTCTATTTAAGGACTGGTTTTACAATCATTTTGTTCCCAACACAGAACGATATTTGAATGAACGCGGATATCCGAGAAAATGTATTTTGCTATTAGACAATGCTCTAACTAACCCAAGTGAGGAGCAACTTAAAAGTGGAGAAATAGGAGTGATGTTTTTGCCTCCTAATGTAACGTCACTGGTGCAGCCAATGGATCAAGGAGTTTTAGAAAATTTAAAACGCAATTACAGACGTTTGTTATTAGAGCAAATTTTAGATCAAGTTGATAATGGTTGTAACCTCGTTGATTGTTTAATAGAGATTAACCTCAAGAATGTGGCATATTGGATAGCAGAAGCATGGAGCCAAGTAAAAAATTCTACTTTACAAAAATCTTGGTCGAAAATAATTAAGCAAGAAATGGAACCTTGCGCAGACTATGAGAATAACAACGAAAATTTACATGAGCTCGTCGTAAAAATAGCAGGGTGTGAAAATCTTACCCAAGCAGATGTTTGTGAGTGGATTAATGGTGATGAATTGGTGGAAGAATTAACTGATACAGAGCTAATAAAAACTGTTTGTAACAATGGCGATGAGACAGTTTTAAGTGATGCTAGTGACAATGAGATATCTGCCAAAATATCGCATTCTGATGGATTAGAAGCTCTACAAAAGGCTTTGACATACGTCGAACAACAAGAAAATGCGACAGCAGCTGATGTGCTACTTATCAAACGTTGGAGGGATATTGCTGCCAAAAATAGGAACAATGCAAAACGTGTACAGTTAAAAATTTCTTCCTTTTTTACTAAATACTCGTAAATATGTATGTTTATATATATCCACATGTTTATATTTTACGTAACTTTATAGGTATATACTCACTTAACATAGGCATTTACTTTTGCTTATTTTCTGCTTGACTCGAGCAGCCATCAAGGAAGCAACACTTGAAAATGCCAACTGGGATGTTGGCGAAACGTCGTGAGACTACCAATTCTATTAACGAACGGATTGAAACCCGGCATAACACTTTTGTTCATTCTACCATCCGTGAAAACCTACGCTACAACAT
>MU185925.1:64953-77841 GCA_016904865.1 Pissodes strobi
CCCTTTTTTAGAAATGACTTGTAACTTGTAAAATTGTGATGTGACCGTTGTCTAGGTGTTGTTTGTTTTTCTTCGTTGATATGTTCTTCGGTTCCACTGACAAGTATCACTGATTATGGCTTACACCGAAAGCGCTCTGTTACGCTTCCATAGGAAGTCCTTTTTGGATTAAAAGTTTTGCATGGAATACAAAAAGTGTTTCATTTAGTACTACTTGAAAGTGACACAAATAATAGAATTTGATCCAGTACAATAGAAAGTAGCGTGTTCTGTTTGAAATGTCTGAGAAAATGGCGTTCGAATGTGTCATAAAAAAGTTTTTTCCATCATCGATCACCCACTAAACAAAATCTATCGCTTCTACTAATACCTTCTTGTAGAATCGCCGCGTTCTGCAAGAACGGCTCTCAGCTCGAGTCCTGAGGACGATTATGTTATAGTGCCGCAAAACATCCACTCTATTGGATCCAACCAGTCTATCGAAATGAGCCTTGAGAAGGAGAGGGAAAAGGAGAGACCCAACAAGTAAGTAGGCTATATTCCTGCGTTAAATAGTTGTCAACAGTCGTCGCAAATTAGCCAGTTCATTTTAATCCTAAAGCTGGGTGCTTACGAGTTCTTCGGTCTAAACAGCAGACTGGAGAAGCAAAAGTTAGACCATCAATGATCATGATACAAAGCGGCGGACGTAATTTCGACATCAAATGCTCTCGCACCTACCTGCGCAATCCATGCAATAAGATCATTGAGTTGATATTTTCAACATAAACAGCCTCAGGTCAAGCTCGGTAGACTGCCGGAGTCACTCGCATCAGGTAAATGCGGTTAAGGTTGATTTTTGGCATGCAGTAGGTTAGTTTTGGTTAGTTTCGGTTTGTTTTCCTCCCAGAATGAGCGACAGCACATGCAAGCTATTTCAATTTTCAGTTTTATTCATAATACGGAAACAGAGTTTTTAGATGGATAAAACGGTTGTGGTACATTTTGTTGCGGGTTTCAAACCCTAAATTTATTTATTTATTAATTGACGGTAGTGCCATTTTTTTAACAATAAAACAAAAGTATAATCAAGCCTAAATCTAACATGTGTTTGCTTATAAGTGAGTCAGCATGCACCAACAGATGAACAGATAATAGAAAGTAAAGAGATAATAACAGCATTTCAAACAAACTATTCCTATAAAGAGTTCCAACAAATCAAGCTGCTCACAGAATAAGACAAAGTAAGCTAATGTTAACGGTATGCTACAATCTAGCAAGGTTCATCTGAAACAGTTGCATTTCAAAACGCTTAAGTGGACAGAAAAAAATTTAGGAGAGGATGTTGGTTAGCAAGAGTCATCGACCTGGAAACAAAGGAATTTTTTCCGTAGTTGGTCCGGTGATATGGTTGATAAAAGGCTGGGATGTTTCTCGCATTAAAAGGTGGTACATATAAAATGATATTGGAAGAGAGATAGGGACAATCAACAAGGGAGTTAAGAATTTTAAAGAGAAGGAGAAGGTCATATTTGTTTCTTCTTTCTTGAAGTGATGACAAATTTAGCCTCTTGACACATTTCATCGTAGCTATATTCACTGTCTAAATAATTTAAAATGAATATAATGCATACATTTCTTCTGTACACGCTCAATCCTGTCAATGTGGAAGGCCTATTGAGGGTCCCACACCGAGGCCAAAGAGTATATAATGTAAAGAGAAGACAGCCGGCGAATTTCCTTTGATCTTTCGTCAGCCGTTTCAATGACCTCGTCCCTTTAACTCGGAGATATCGCGACGTTGCCGGATGTAACTTTTTATCAAGGCGGACGATGTTGACGTCAAGTCAAACAAGATGGCGAATAATCGATTTCATCACAGTGGGTCGAAATAACGAAAATGAGGACAAAATTTACTAAATATCTAATACTTTCTGCTAGGATAAAATTTTATATCGAGTGATTTTCATTCAAATTCTCTGATTTTGTATAAACTTTTGCATTTTGTTAAAATCTCAGTGCTCAATTAAAAAATGTGATAACATTCAGTTTTTTAGTGTTTCCGGCGAATTTTTATTAAAATTTATTCAGGACGTCTAAAAAGCTTTATTTAATCAAATAAGAATTTCCTTCAGTTTCAATTAAGAAGGGGTAATCAATATTTTTCGATTATTTTAAAGGAGAGTTTCATTCAAAACATAGAGGGGATAAATTCTTAGTATGTAGATAAACCAACGAAAAAGTAAATTCTATTCGAATCTCACTTTAAAGCTTCATATTCACTTCCGCAAATTTTGCCTTTTTTTGACAGTTGTTGATTTTTCGCGCGAATGTAAGTTTTGGTCCATACTCATTGACGCGACATTTCGTCGGCGAGTATTTGCTAAAAAGTTCAAATAGTTTTAACTTTTTTGGGAATTTATGCTTTTAGTGGATTAGGTTTTATAGGTTAGTTAGGTCCAAGTACCGGAAGATGTAAGCAGGTTAGTAATATATTTTTAAGTCTAGAATGGGCTCAATTAATCTCATTTCTGCAATTAAATTGCGAAAATTGCATTTTAAAAATATATTTCTAACCGAAAATTTTCTTTTCTGGTGTCATTTAGCTGGTGGGTATTTCGTAGTTTTAGGATAATTACCAAAATGACGCAAACGGAACATAAAATAATATCTCCACCGGAAAAAAATATAATTAATATTATTATCCAATGGTCAAAGTATTTACTCTACAATTTAACTAATGAACCCAATGCCTGAAAAGAATAAACAAATAAATATAGCAAAGCAGTCAAGAAATTTGAGGTTAATTCAAAATTATGGTAGAATCCGTAAAAAAAAAATTTTTCGCCGCGAATAATTTTAAAGCTGAAAATGACAGTTTATGTCAATAAAGGCGAAATTCGCGAAAGTGAGTATGAAGCTTAATTATTAGAGTAGATTTTCTGAATATTTAGTAATGAAATTAAAACAATTAATGTTTTATCAGAAATCCGAGGATTTTTTGAGAAAAGTCATGAAAATGCATGTATTGTAGGTAAGCAAAATTTTACCGAGTGATTGTTAAAAGATTCTATTAAATGAATTAAAGTTTACACACCTAATTTCAATTATACAATATGAATTAAAAAACTAAACCAAACGTCTCCCTAATAAATCCAAACTTGACCTTTACGAGATATATTTAACTCACTGTGTTGGCGCCCTTGCTTGACGATTGTGTCCGATATAATCCGATAACACACGAGGCGCCCTTTAAGTCGGAGTTCTCATCTATCCCTCTCTAATTTGATTGCTCTGTCTTACTGTCCTCTCTTTACATTATATACTCTTTGCCGAGGCAGCATAGTCCAACAGACTTCTAACAAGACTGCAATATAGAATTTTAATAGAACGCACAGTAGTAAAGTCAAAAGTATTTCGTTTAATGAATCCCAACATTCTCGGTGATTTACCTATGATTGATGTTATGTAAGGAACAAATGATAACCTGTCATCGAGAATAATTCCCAGATCCTTTACGCTTTTAACTGATGGTAGAGTTGCACCATCAATGGTTACTCCATTGAAAATTAGTTTTAATGTACTCCATTGAAAATTAGTTTTAAATGTATACGACGGGAAACTATCATGAGACTGCACTTAGAAATATTAACATGCATACCATTATCGCTACACCAAGCCTCAAATCTGAGGACATCCTCCTGCAAAGCAATGCAGTCGTTAAGATCTGAGATTACGTTATATATTTTCAGGTCATCTGCAAACAGAAGGAACTCCGTGGACTAGAAACACGGTGAAACATCATTGATAGAAACATTAAAAAGCGGTCGAATGTGGGACTCTAGACGACACCGGAATTTCATTAGACAGAAAATTATTAATTTTTACAATTTGAGTCCTGTCCGCAAGGTAGCTGTCTAACCAGGAGAGTAGGGGTCCATTTATACCCAACTTTTTAAGTTTGTTTGTCAGTATTCTGTGCGGAACCTTATCAAAAGCCTTGGAGAAGTCCGTATAGATGGAACGGACTTCCTCACCACTCTCCAAGGCCCGTAATATAAACTGCGAATAAGTGAGGAGATTTAGTTCAGTATTTCTTCTCGCACAGAACCCAAACTGCTGATTGATGATTTCTGGAGACAGTAATGAACTTAGATATTTAGTTAAGATTTTCAAAAATGTTTGGGATGATATTGATGATACATATGGGTCGGTAGTTTTTTTGTGTTCGACTTGTCTCCATTCTTATGTATTGGGACAACAAAGCTTGCCTTCCAGAATTTAGGAAAAACCACTTTCCAATGATTTATTGAAAATAAGGTGTAGAGACCTAGTGAGAATAAAGGGTCAATTTTTAAGAAAAATAGGATGAATATTATCGGGACCTGGGCCCTTGTGAGGATTCAAACTAATAAGTTCGATATATATGTCACTTACGGAAATAGAGCAACTGTGAGCATTAATATGATTTAATGACAACTCCTGATTCCGCTGCATGTCACAGTCAGAATGAACCGAGGAAAAATACTCTGCAAACAGGTCGGTAGCTCCCGGACCCATCCCCGCGCTTTTATTGTCAAGTGTGAGTGTATTAGGTAACTCAGACTTGCTGCGCCTAGAATTACAGAAGTTCCAAAATAATTTAGGGTTAGTAGAAAGGTTACATTCAGTGTTTTGGACAAATATTCTATAACATTCACGGGAAAGGACTGAACACTGAGACCTTAAGTTTCAGAAACTTCGTAGTCGTGAGCGGAATTACTGTTTTTGTAACTTTTATGGGCAATCTTCTTCTTTATTATTAGGTCAATTAGGTTCCGACTGAACCACCTAGCAAACACTCCACTGGGCACCTTTTTGACTGAGACAAACAGATTGAAGCAACCCTAAAGAATGTCATAGAATGTGTTTACCATAGAAGCCACATCACACAATGTGAAGTCCGCAGATTTAAAGTTATAGTAGTAGTCTTCAACACCTGGGCTAACAACTCTGTGAGATGATTGCGGGATAGCTAGGTCAAAATAAAGCGGTGGATGATGGTTTCGTCAATAGGAACCAGATAATTACAACACTTTATGAGAAAGGACTAAATCTAGAAAAACTCTATTTGCGTTATGGATAAAATTATTTTGAAAAAGATTATGAGATTGCAGCACTTTTTTGGGCGACTTGAGGTGGGACATATACATCATCAGAAGGAACACCCACTGCACATATGTCCTCGTTAGTCCATGTGGCCTTAGGCAGGTTGAAATCTGCCTAAGGGCCTGTGGGTACTTCTCAGAGACCATGTCAACTGTGTCACCAACCGATCCACTATAGATTGAGGAGGCAAGTAAACACAGACGAGGATGCACCGCACTTTTGGGGAGCCAATGGCTACATAAACTTGCTCGAGAGGTGCGGTAGTAGGAAGGAAGGTGCAGAATACTGATCTGCGTATGGCCAACAAAACTCCACCCAACCACTTCTTGCTGCTTGTTTCACTGGATCGATCTCTTCTAAAGATAGAATAGTATCTCAGACACAGTTCTGCGTCTGGGATGTCATCACACAAATTGGTTTCCGTCAACATTATAACCTGGTAGTTGTGCAGAGCTACGTTACATGTGAGAGTAGTAAGCTTTGTTTGCAGGCCACGTACATTCTGGTAGTAAATATTAAGATTAGATAATCGGCTAGGACGTTGGCCGTCACTGTCTAGATTTCCTGAATGTCCACAATGCGCGGAACACCCCTGATGTACCTCACCTGGATGTCCTTCTCACCTTTGGATGTACGTTCCTTAAGTTCGCTCCAGACCCGTTTGTCCATTTCTTGCTGTTTGCGCGTGAGATCAAGATTTAGGTAGATATTTTTACCTCTGAGCTTACGGCGATAGCGCATCAAATCAAGTGCATCTTCATGCGAATTCGAAGAAATTTTAAGGGCACGGGCCCCTTTAGAATTTTTTCTGCCCACTCTGGCAAACTGGACAACAGCTGGCAGGTTATTTTTCAGTACCTCAAAGATAGCCCCAATATCGTTTTCAGGCACATTAAAGAACATAATATTGCTTGATCTGCTTTGACGCTCCTGGAGCTATCATCTCATTGTGATCAGATGGCTCCATAAGTTGGCTGTTGAGAAGACTGGTGTAAGGATCTTGTCCAAGTCAGCAACCCTGGAATGCACTGCACCAACTGCTGTATCCAGCTCCTCAGCATGTGCTTTGAGGTTTTGAAGGTCACGAACTGCTACTGTCAATCTGGAGATATCATGCTTCAGATTCTCCACTCTCGCGCCCAGTTTGTCAACTCTGCCAGTGAGGTTCAAGATTTGCTTTATGCTGTTGAGACGATCCAAGCAAAAGAATGGATTTATACGTTTCTGCAGTTGCACTGCACGGATTTCAGTAATGCAAGTTCCATAGCAGTTCTATTTAAATGAGTAAACATTCAGTGTTATTAAAATTGCAGTAAACGCAGTTGTTTATTATTCATTATAAAACAAGTGTCGAAAATTCTTTTAAGATAAACATCAAGTATTAGTGTCGAATTTACACCGTAAATTAAACGTTGTATCTGCTTGGAGTCGAAATTTCGTCCGCCCATTAGCGAACCCAAAATAAAATGAAGTATCTTAAATTTTCAGGTGAAGTATGGTCACATTTTTCTGGTTTCTATTTTGATTTTTTTTCCGCAAATTGATACGTTTTTACCTGCTCGGCAGTGAATATAAATACTGGAGTTGACATTTTAAAGTAGTTTGGGTGAATTTATATTGCTGGGTGAAGCTGATCTTTGACACGTTTAATATATATTATTTTGGTATATATATTATCAAATTATACTGTGTTTTTAATAAATATAGAAATCTTTTGCGATCGTTTAAACCGCGCATGACCGAGTCGCAGTCGGTAGAAAGTGATATGATATTTGTATTTGATAGTTTTAAGGTATTAATATGTATGTACCTACCGTAATAGTCTTGTTTCACTTTTAATATTAAAACTGACATTGTCATTGTGCAATAGTGTCAGACTGCCAGTCCGCGCTGCAGCACCTGAACCAATCTCCTTCGAGCAACAGCAAACCCAAAATAGCCCCACCCGGCCCAATTTCTTGCCCATCTCGGAACCCATCCCGGTGCCCACGCAACGGGAGGCTTTTCAAAGGATGCACAGTCAAAGGACTGAGGCGAAGAGAGGAGCAGCTGAGGCACAACAACCACCGGCGTCGCCTGATGAGGTACGATATATAATTCGAATTCAGACTTTATTAATCAGTTATTTATTTAAATACACTACTCTACAGACTGCATAACATGGTTACTTAATCCAGTTGCGGAAATTAATAAATATTTTAAGTATTTCCTGTTTTGGGACATCAAGTTTTTTGTGTTTGTTGTTTTACGTGAATTTTCCTATTTTTTACTTGCACAAAATTTTTTATTTGGGAATAAAATGTTTTGAATCGTAATTTTAAAGTAAAAACAATCTGGGTAAATATTGCAATATAAAAATGAAGTTTTTTTAAAAACCGAAATGTTTTTAGGCAAAAAACAATTCAATACCACGATCGCAGCCAATCACAATGAAGAGATGTCCAGACAGACAGCTCAGTACCGATATCGATATAGCTTCACTTTCTCCACCATCGGTGAGTCATTGTTTACTAACTTATTTTTTATTAATATATATTGCTTTAATTCCTAATTCGGTAGAAGTAGATATGTACTAATGGTTTTGGAGGATTCATGTGTTTGTGAGACAAATGTTGCGTATTCTGAAAAAACTCCTGGACAACAAATTTTACACCCCTTAAATTTCCCCTTGCTGGAGATTTCTCTTGCCATTTTTAAGACGTGATTAAGTTTTTTTTACCCATTCAAAACTACAAGATTTTTAGGTACAAGCAGTTATGTGTTTGAGCTCTTTCGAACATTATAAGCTCAAATACTCATAAAAGGTTAATACATGCAGCTTTGTCAAATTTGCATACATTATTCAGGCAGCCTCTGAAGCAGCGCCACCTGTTGTTGTGAGTTGATAACTTCATAGTATTCCTTGTTATTTAATTATGTTCTGGCGATTAATTTCATTTTAAAAAGCAATAAATGCATGTTTATGTAATAACTATAATTCTGAGAACGAATGCCCTTTGAAATATTAATAAAAAAGAATATAAATATGAAGACATGCTTATTAATACCTATCAGGGAAAATAAAAATGCTTATATAATTGTGAGTTATTTAATTTCATATTTTTACATTTTATTTTATTTCTAAGTCCTTCTCTATTTAACTCATTTTTCTGATTTACAAATGCTTTAATTAATACATTAATATATTTATCTAGAAATAATATACTATATTCATTTTTAAAATTAATTTAGCCTTAACTTCATGTACACCCTCTTGAAGGAAAGTAACAATGTTCGATTTAAAGGTTGTATTTATAATATCGGATGCATTTTTGGCCATTTCGTTTGGAAAATACATTCTTGAAGCATCGGTATATTTTTTTAATTCAATTTTAGTATTGGAAATATCATAATTATTATGTAAGCTACATAAAGTATTTCTACAATGTTGATGTGGTAATCTGCTGCATACCCAGCGCCATACATAACATTCGGATTTTTTTTCAGCTAAATTAATAATATTATCATTATTATTATCAGGAATATCACAATATTTTGCATAAGGCGGCAGAGACAAATTAATGGTTGTTTTTGTAACAAAAAACTACAAGCGTCTACTTCACTATTGCTATCAGCCGATGGTTGTAACAACTGATTAGCCGTAACAGCTCGTAAATTACAGCGAAATTGAACGCTATTAGGAGTATTATTATTACCACCTTTATACCTAAATACAGAAAATAAGTTTTCCACGCAATCCTGAGTAAGACGGCGGGTAAATAATATCTTAAAATTTAAATTAGTGTGTAAATCATTCCAGAGTAATTTTAAAGCATATCCATCCGTTTATGCACAAAGGGTTAATTAACCTTTTATTTAATACTTTGATTTCTTTCAAATATTCTTTTAATTAATCTAATTTTGAGACATGATAATTTGATTTTACAGAAAACGGTTTTCTATAATTCTTATCTACATACTTAGCTGAATTAAATACGTCAAAGAGTGTCTCAATTTTTTCAATGAAATCAGCGGTATGATTTGCAGCAGATGGCAAATTATTGACAACCACATTACATAAAATGCCTGCATGTACTGAATGACTAAATACATTTGTTGCTAAACATACTCGCATAGGACTAAATGGTGGTAAAATTATGCTTTTTTTACTCAATTTTGGATCCATTCTAGGAATTTGCTGCGAATCTGTAGTGTAAAAATCTACAATATGAGACCATAGGTATTTTTTGTCTTTATGCTGAAAAATATATTTTTTTGAAATTATTACGCAAGCATTTCAATGAATGTGGCGGATCAAAAAGAAAATAATTTTTTTCCCCATTGAAAGTGATATAAGGTTCAGCAACAGTAACTAAAAGTATTTTTCTTAATCTAACATTATTTGATCCCAAGTCGCAAACTACTGATTTTATAATAAAACCAGTTTCTTGCACTTTTTTAATAATATCAAAAAATATTTCTTTAAAATTATCAACATTCAGTGCTTCTTTACTTAAGAAATATCCAAGAATTTGCTTAAAGTTTACATACAAACCCTTCATCATAATAACCATAGCGTGATTACATAGTTTCATTGAATTTGGTCGCTGATCACCGTAATCGTCAAAACTTTCAAACATATCCCTACGAGCATCATAATTCAAAATTTCCTGCAATGACATTTCATCAAAAACAATTGAAACAACTCTTTCCTCATGCAAAAGAGTTTTTTAGCCTTAAGTTTTAATAATCCCAATACTGATTCATTTAAACCACAACCAACTTGCAAATTATTTAACCAAGATCGTAGAGAGCTTAAACTTGGAAGAGAAAAGAACTTCTTTAGCAACACATAAGATTTTGTTGAACAGTAATACAGAGCCAATGCAAATTCCTTATTTCTAATTTCGTACCTTCTGCCCATTTTGTGTTTGTTCATTTGCTGATATTGGCAATTAATAAATTGTTAACATACTGCAGACATTCCATCGTTTGAATTAGGGCTTCTGTTTTTTTTTTGTTTGTCTTAAGCTGTAAGATTCTTTGCTTGAGTATGCTGTTTTGCTTCCTGTATTTGCAAATTAAACTACATTGGTTTTTTAACCGGTTTCTCTGCGTTTTTAAAACTGATTTCAGGTTAGACATTTCTTCCTTTAAAGTTATAATTTAATCTTTTAAATCTGGTTTTAAATTGCTTGAAGCTACATTTTCATCAATCAAATGCTCTTCAGATTTCATTTTCTTCAGACTAAAAAAGAAACAATTGCTAAAAATGTTGTTAAATAACAATCCAACAAAGCGTGACATACTTGGGCTCCAAAGAAACCATCTCTCTGGCTTTTCTTTTCAACTTGTTTGCCACATTATGCAAATTTAATGTTGGCACTGACCCAGGGAACAAACTATAAAATTAGGAAGATTAGTACTTTCAAAATTTAAAAAATACCCTGTAAAAATAACTTGCCCTTGACTGAACCGATTCTTGTTTCTAAAACACTGACTTTCAAAATGATCAGAACATAAAACATATGTCTTATAAAAGTAATCGGGTCCTTTTGTTTTTAACAATTCATCTAGATCCAGTCGCTTGCAAGCTGTGATCCATTTCTTTAAACTAAAATTTAATTCGTCAACGTCAATATAATATAAATGAATCGCAATAATTGCATTAAAAACATAAATAAATATAAATTAGCGGAGATTTTGCTCGATTTGATTAATTCTAATTCTACTTACCCGTCAATGTTCTTGGGCATTCTGAAAAATGATTTCACTTGACTTTGCTGTTTGTAATTATTACAGCCATAAACTGCGCACACCGAACCAAGTTTATAATGCAATATTTTGTCCATATTTTATAATAATATATAAAACACACAAATAAAGAATACACAAATTAATTGAACTTAAAACACATACTCTCTTAAAATAATCCCTGTGGACCACCATAAACTTCATACGTAGCTTATGTAGTTTTCAACTCCTGCTGCCTGGCGCTACCGTCGGTACGGCGGCCAAATATCGTAACGAGCTGCACGTATTAACCTTTTGAGAGTATTTGATAAGCTAAGGACGCTTAAATTTCGTGTTTAAATTTCCTGTGAATGGGACATACTGCTTCCTGAACAAATTACATGGAACTGTCAACATGCGGTGAAGTACAAATAAGGGTCTTCAAGAATCTCCGCTTCCCCTTGAACATAAACCTTAAAGCTCTTTTTTGGAAGTAAAAAAAAATATTCTAAATAATATTCTGAGTATACACCCCAAAACTTACACCATATATTGTAGGTGAGATTTGGCTAACGCGAATGGACATATCCAACTCGCAAGCGATGATTCCCAAAACATAGCAGCTTCAAATGTGTTCTTGAAACCTCAACTTATTTCCATAAAACTCTAACACCTGAAACACATGATATTTGTTTTGCATGTATTTAGATTAAGGTAATTTACGTCACATCAGTTTCTCGCAGAAATCTTATCAAGGCCAATATCACCTCCCAACTGGTGAGCGTCCGTAGAATGCCACATGTAAATGAGCCATAACATATAATAACGAACAGCAGAGCTTTAAGCATGGAGCCTTGTGGAACTCTGAAATTCATGGCCAAGGTTTATAGAATTTCGTCATTAAACGTCACATATTGATAAGGATCTGGCATAAACGATTCGATCGATCCAATTCAGGACCGAACCTCCTCAGCATAGAGCCACAGCTTAGTAGAACAATCAGCTGGAAGTCTCTCGGCCGGCACCTTCGAAGTATTGTCCCGGAACAGAAAAAGATGAAAGCTCTCTCACCGGGGAGAGAATCCAGCACCGTGCTAAGGATATTTTATTTTCGAATTACAGTACTGTATTATCAGATTGTTGGTTATTGGTTAAACTGGGGTGCTATGTTAATTATTGGTGATTGTCATTTGTATTCATTAAGCAAAAGCGAATTAATTGGAACAATGCAAATACGCAATTTATACAAGGAGAGTATACACATGGTGTAGTAATTTCACAGGTCGAAAAAATAAAACGAACAAAAATATGGTCAATTGAAAGCCACAAATAAACATTAGGCAATTAAATTTAAATGAATACTAAAATACATACATTTGAAGGGAAGCAGTGAAAAAGACAATGATTACATGGGTATTGATTATTATAATATTTATTTCCTTTTAATAGGTATAATATTTTGAGGGCGAGGCGAAAAGAAATTAATTAAAAAAACCGTTTCTAAACAATACAACATAATTTTATTGATTCCTCCATATGAATAATTTATCTTTATCAATAATATGACGTAACATTCCGATTGCTTTGCACAGACATGTCCACTCGAAACCCTAAGAGATACAGTGTCGGGGCACTGGGGCAAAAGTGCGCATTTAGGTGCCTAACACTACGCCGCCCGTTGCGAAAGTTATACAATTACGAGTATTTCCGGAGATATCCGGAAAAAACGTAGTATTGAAAAATTGGTTTATTTTTTTTTTATTTCAATTGCAAGGCTGCATTTCAACTTTTCCGCACAACCTAATGATGATATCCAGCATGGAATCAGGCATTTCATCTTCAAGGGGTCATCATCAACTTTATTTTTGAAGTGAATACTTTGTTGGTTTCATAAGTGATTTTTCAGGGCCATGTAACATCACGTTTTAGAATTTTCGTCTCACAAGGGAGATTAAGTATATGTCTCTCTATCTCTCTCTCTATCTCTCTCTCTCTCTCTATCTCTCTCTCTCTCTCTATCTCTCTCTCTCTCTATCTCTCTCTCTCTCT
>MU185925.1:81453-101007 GCA_016904865.1 Pissodes strobi
GGTAAACGTCAAAATTAGCGAGATTGAGATGTGAGGTTAGGTTAGAGTTCTACTTGTAGTTATTTTCCAACAAAAAGTTGTTTTTGTGGCGATTAGCCGGTACTTTTACAACAAAACTGTAGGTAGACATGAAGCAAGTGAATTTTGGTTGGAATAATAGCAGAGGGAAGTTGTGAAGATGATCAAAATCTTGCCAAATCTTAAAGGTGGTTTGCTGAAGATTGTTGTAGTAGAAAAACTTCTGTGTGCAATAAACAAGAAGGAAAGCCATTATAAAAGTAGATTTATATTTATTTGATTGTTGTTTATATTGAGGTAACTGGGAAAATATTTATTTCATAAATAAAGTATTCAATAAGTACAGAAGAAAACATTTATATTAATTGCATGCATTATTTACTGTAAATACTTGAAAAAGCCGTACAATCATATTATATTTTAGTAAACAAAAGATAGGTACTCACCAAGAGTTAATAATAAGCACTTACAATCAGCAGAATCCAGTTAATTATAAATAAAATCACAATAACTCATAACTTTAATATGATTTATAATAGTTAATTTAAACATTAAATCTGATTATTCATACAATTTAGGGACACTACTTTGAACTTACATTAGTCACTTTAAACACTCATTAAATTAATTAGTATTTTGAATATGTCAATGTCAGTACGACATTAATAGATGTGTGATATTCTGGATATTCAAATCACTGATTCATTTAAAAGTGACTAATTGCAGTTCAGAGTAGTGTCCCTTAATGTTAACTTAACTCAAATTTAGCGTGGGAAGGAAATAAAATGTACAGAAACGTAAAGATGATTAGGTTTAATTATTATTTATTTATTTATCTCAATAGGCAAAGCCTAATACAAAGTCGCTAACTTATTTGTAATACATAATAAATTCTATGCATAAACCCTAATACGACTACTATACTACACCAATTACATTTCTAATAGCACTGATTGCCAAATAGTAAACTAAGACGAATAAAGAAAAAATACAAAGAAACATAGCAATCGCATACTATGCAGGATGCCAGAGCCCTATGCCCTCAAATGTAGCATAAGCTCTCTTCAAAACTGCATAATGGTTAAAGAGTTCTTTACGGCTGCAGGCAACAACTTTTAGTGGTATCGGAGAAATATTTAATGTATATTCGCTTGATGTAGACTGCGAAGTAGAGGATTTATTACCTTGTATATCTGTAGTCGATGTACCTGGCCGTGTTAATTCAGTAACATCAGACGTGCTTATTTCCTGGCTTCGTTCTACCTCGCTACATCGCTTCACCTAGAAAGAAAATACGATACTTATTTACAGTATTTATTTATTTTCATTTGCAAAATTATTGAATGTACAAAATATAACCTTTATTTAGCAATATATTTATGTATAATTTACAATTATTACAACTCAGACTGTTTTGATACGTAGAGTTTTTTTTCCCCACTTGTATATACATTTTAGTGGCACCTAAGTGATCGAATTACCTGTAAGTGCCTGCACTGTTTCTCGCCTAATGTAAAATACATGAAAAGAAAAAGTAACCAACAAAATAATTACATTGATACTAGATATCACTTCCCTAAAAAACTCCCACTCTTCCATCGTGTCAAAATACAAATTAGTTACACCATTTCATAATTTATTCAAGGACGACCATAAAACTATCACTATTATTTACAATATATTATGTCTTACATTTTATACTTAACAACTTCATTCTAGATATGTCTTTTATCTCCATTGGTAATAAGTTAAATAACTTAGATGCCAAATAATCTATACATTTCAAGTTCCATTTGGTAATCATCAGGTGTTTATTTACACTTGAATAACTGTGTTCCTGCTTTTATTTTTAAATGCATATAAAGAAATGTATATAAAAAACATCTAATATAGCATATTTCTGTATTATAGAGCAATGCAATAATATTGTTATAAAATTGCACTAACTGGTAAGAGACGGCTTAACTTTTTTTGGTAATAAAAACTTCCGCTGAAGTGGAAGCTTTTTTAGAGTTTTCGGTTTGGCAAATGAGAAAATTGTTGGAATCGAATTTGATTTTAATTTACGGCTGCCATCTCCCACATTTCTGGTACAAATTGAGCCTAAAATAATAACAATAAAGCTCTTTAACTTTAACTCTGTTTCATAGTTCAGAAAGGTAACTGAACCATCCAAAAGATTAATTCAAGAATTCAAAAAATTGCGGCTTGTTCAATAAGGCTATTTTTGAATAGAAACCATTAGTAAATAGGTTTTCGCTTAGTTTATCTTTTTGGTTGAAACCTAGGTTTGAACTATGAATGCTTTCATAAAGAAACATTCATTTATCATGCATTTAACTTGTAGTTTTCCAGTCTGGTTCAGTTCAGTTTTCTGATTTGAAATAGGATTATAGGTTATAGACCGGCAGCTCGTAACAGAAAAAAGGGACTAATTTTTTACAGTCTGCCTTTGATAGGGGACATATTTACAGCCGTAAGCTATTGGAATTTGTTTTAAAAATTTCTCGCGCCGTGGTAATGCATGTTGAAACATGAATTTTAGTTTGCAAAAAAAAATGGTCTCTTGGAACAACTCTTTACAGTCTGCCAATAACATGAACACAAATTAAGTTTGCCAAATCCGTCATATGCTTACAGGCAGACGTTTTTCGAGAGTACGATAGTTACGCATGCTCGTGTAATCTTGTAAACAAAAACGCGTAACTGAGAACAATTTTTTACAGTCTGCCAAGCACAAGTTAGACTCAGTTATCAGTAAAATTATAACAATTTTACAAGGCAGACGTTTTGCAGATGTATAAATGTCTCAGACGCACTAGTTAATTAACAACATTTTTATGATATCTCGGAACAATTTTTTACAGTCTGCCTGTAATTAAAAACTTTTTCGAAAAATATGATATCTAAAACTATTGGTAGATGAATTCGAATAGTATGAATTATAGGCAGACGCAGTTGAACTTTAAAGAAAAAAATAATTTTTGGCAATTTTTTACAGTCTGCCTTTTTTTTCTTGTAATGTTTAGTTACTGAATAAGCGTAATATTTAAAGGCAGACGATTTGAGAATATACAACGGTCAGTATTAATTTACTGGGGAAAGGCAGACAATTTAAACAACTACTGTTATTGCGTTACCTACTATTACCAGCGAATATTAACTAGGACAAGAAGGTCCACTTAATGACAAGAGAGCACTACAAAGGGATCGTCGTTTAATTTCTTCGTTGCCTGGTAACGATCGGCGAATTTCGCCGCACACAGGTTGAATTTAAATAAAAGCTGGCCATAAACGATATTTTCGTTTGCGGTATATTTAATCAAATTTATGACGAAATTATTTATAGCACTCTAACACTCTATTTGGCTTTGGAAAAACACAATTGATATGTTCTGAATTGTTTGCAGCTCCATGTCAAACTTACGTTATGTTTTTTTTTATTATTATTATCACCAAATAAATTTTTTAATAAAGTTTGTATTCAACAATCTGTTAACATTTTTAATTAGTTATTATTGATAACAATACTCAAGGTATGTAATAACTAATATTTAAAAGATTTTGATTTTGTGCTAATGATTTCACTATATTTCCGAATACTAATATTCTGACAAAAGACATCAAGAAGAAAATGTTGCTCGATTTTTCCCCATCTTTTAATATTTAATTAAATTTTGGCCTTTTGGGTGTTTTTAAAATTGGTTAAAGGCACAATATTTTTACTGTATATTTCATTCCTATTTTGTAATACAATACAACTAAAAAATAGCGATATTATCTTATATCGAATATTGACTCGACTATATAATTTAGGCGTGAAAATTAATCTGACAAAAGGATGAGCTGGTCTATGGCCGCCGCGTCAAAGGTCGCCTGCCAACATGATTGTTTTATTTGTATCATGGCCTGCCGATATCGTTGACATGCCGCCGCGGAAAGTGATCCTTCTTATCAAATAGTTTTGCCCAAATACATAATAAAAAGATAAAGACTGATATACTACACAGCTAACGTGCTAACCTAACACTCCGTTGAGGATATGTGTTGGTGTTATACCTAATTGTGCAACAACTGAAGTACTGAAGCCAGATTATCAGAAAATGGCGCGTCGAAATGAGGAGCATTATAAGATCCTTTACACAAATAGTGCCCTATAAAAAATCGGCCTCTCCTATGTCAATTCGCATGGCCCTCCGCTCGCTTCGCTCGCTACGGGAGCTCGTAGAAAGGAAACTAACCAGGTGCTGAACCAAACTAACCCAAGACATACCCAAACTAATCCAAGACGTACCCAAAATCAAGAAAAAAACTGTTTAGAAACCTAAACTTAAAAAAAATAAAAAAAGGAACGGGGATCGAACCCAGGCCGTCTAGGTGAGACCCAGCTGTCTAAACCTCTACACCACGACACTCCCGAGAGCTCTTGGCATGAATTGATTGCATCACGAAGACATATTGTAATACGAGATGGATGGATCAATAGGAGACGTCGATTTTTACATAGTGTACTATTTGTGCAAAGGATCTTAAAATGCAAATGAGGATCCCTTATTGGCTAAATTTGTAATCGATATTTTCTGAAATATTAATCGATAAGTCGATTAATCGGTAATTTCTTAAAAGTGAATCGAATAATCGATTATTGTCGCCCACCCCTAATCCCATAATATTGTAGTAAGTGAAACTGAAGCTTAAATTTCGGCAGAATCATTATTGCTGATGCAAGACTGATGTCATTATAAAAAGAGGTAATAAATACTTTGGCTGAATCAGCAGATAAAAATTTATAATTTAGTTTTAATTTGTAAATATGGCTTTAATATTACCTTGGGATAGTCAGAATATAAGCAAGTGTTTTTGAACAACAGCTGCACTGATGCTTCTATATTTTTTACTAGTTTCGTTCCTATTAGATTAATTTAAGAAAGGAAACGATAACTCTGAAATACAGGTATGGCAAAGGCCCTCATCAACGCGTTTCTGTCGTCCGCTTAACATTCATTTTGCTCGTGTGAGTCCTGAATTAACCTTTACAAAAACAAAATTTGGATTATCGAATTAAACATTTAAAACCCTTTTCTTTACAACGAAGGAGCCCTTAATTTTCAAAATCATTTTCTAAAACGATTTATGAACATACAAATGATTTTTATACATGATTTTTATCGTTAGTGATAATTGATGTATATAAATATAGATGATGAGCAAAAAATTCAACAATTATTTCTCTAAAACACGATATATTAAACGTGTAATACTTAATAACTTGAATGTCTTATTTCTGGTAAACCTTATTATGGCCAGCTTTCCTAGAAATTTGACCAGTGTGCGCCGGGTCCAAAGGTCACATGCCAGTATCATGCTAGTTTTCGCGCGGCGAAGGAGACATACCGTTGACGTGCCGCCGCGGAGAGCGAATCTTCTTATCGTAGTTATTATTCGCTGCTATTACTAGCTTTCAATGATTACCTACCCCGATAAAATTAAGTAGGCGTAGAGTAAAAAATTAAATAAAAGATGACGGTCAGCGCTCATCGAGCCAAATGTTATTTCATGATTTACTATCATAAAGGCTCATTTACAATGTTTCAAAAATAATTTTATTCAAAAGACCTTGACATATAAAGTTGTTATACCAAAAATCAGATTTTTCTGAGAAGTTTAAATCAGTGAAAATAAATAAGAAAGTGCTGCTGGAACCACGGTATAAATAAATATATATTTCTACTCTGCTGGAACAATAGGTTTGTTCTAGCAGCGATTTAAACCCTAACCAAACCAAATCCAAGCCATCCGGAGTTTGCGCATAGCGATTTAAGTTTCGCTTATATTGCAATGCGCAAACTCCCAATGGCTTGGTTTTGGTTTGAAATCGCTACTAGAACAAACCTATTGTAAAGACGTGACGTCATCAGATATGAAATTCGCGTTGGGATCATTGACAACTAACCCAATAAGATATCGATGGTTGGGACGCAAGAATAATTATTCTTGTGGTTGGGATATACAGTTACGCGCATTAAAAGTGGGACACCCAATTTTTCCCAATGTAAATCGAGCGATTGCGCACTAGCACATACCTGCGGCAATGACGTAGATTGTCAAATTTGACAGGAAAGCAATAAATATGCCGCAGTTATCCGTTGTCGAAAAAACTAGAATAATTATTACTACTTGGTTTGAAGAGGGTTTGCCAGTAAGAAGTGTGGCTGCGAGAGTTGGGAAACCGAAAAGTACGGTGCACAATGTTTTTGTGAAATGGCGTGCGACACAGAGCGTCGAAAGAGGGGCAGGTAGTGGGGCTTCCAGGACGACAACTGAGGAACAGGACAATAATTTAATTCGTTACCTTGAAGAACATCCTTTCCGAAGCGCTTCTGACGCAAGAAACGATACAGGGTTTCCAGCTTCTGCCAGTACAGCGCGTAGAAGAGTAACATGGTCTCTCTAATATAAGAAATCGTTCTGCAGCCAAGAAACCTTTTCTCACTAATGGTAACAATGGTTGGTGTTTGGAATATCTTGTGGCGGACGTAAATTTTTGGCAAAAAGTAGGTTTCTCTGATGAAAAAACCTTTCAATCATTTTATAATGGCGGTTTAAGAGTATACAGGCCGCCGAGGTCTAGATATGAAGAAATGTACACTCAAAAAAGTTGAAGTCCGCAAGATTTTCTGTCAATGTTTGGGCTGCATGGGATCTGGTTGGGCAGGGCTGTGCATAAGAGTAGACGGCAGGTTCAACACTGAACATCTTAGAGAATGTCATGCTTCCAAACGCCAGCGCTGCGTATCCGAATAGGTTCGTGTTCCAGCAGGATAACTGCCCCATCCACACTGCTCGCCAAGTAACAGAATGAATTGAAGCAAATCGGGTTGACTTGTTACCTTGGCCAAATAGGAGTCCTGATGCTAATCCGATCGAGAATGTTTGGGAACTGATGGTAAAAAAAATGTCAAATTTTAAACCCGAAAACTGGGAGGAATTATAAACAAAAATCGTGGAAGTTTGGAACAGCATAATAACTGAGGATTATACTCAAAACTTCGTGGCTTCCATGCCCCGAAAAATCCATGCGATTCTGGAAGAAAATGGTTCTGCTATAAAATATTAATAGTATCATTACACGGAATGCGCATTATCTATTTAACGATTACGTTTTTTTTAATAAATAATTGTAAAAACCAAGTTTAATTTTGTGTTATTCAATAGGGACTTTTGTTGATTTTATATTTCACGTTCACGATATTATTGCTTAGGGTTGTGGTCACTAAACTCGCTGCAACACTATCGCTCTTTGTAGAAAAACAATAGTGTAACAAGCAATTTTGGAGAGGCGACGTTCAAATAGGCGAGGACGTAACGACCCTGGAAAACGAATGGCGCTGCAGTAGAATCGAATTGGTGTTATATAATACGGAGTATATAGATAGATTAGAAATAAGGCGTAGATATAGTTATTGTACGATAGCAGAGTCGACTCATGGCGTTATGTAATTATGATAACTGTACTGGCGAAGGTGTATTGCCGAAATAAAACGTGTTACCAAAAATTAGTTGTTTACAATAGTTAAAATAATTCTGTGAAAAAGCGATGACAAAGGTGACAAAGTCATAAAACATAATCTAATGAATGTACGTCATATGGACATGCCCTATTAGCAGGTAAAGTCTGATTTACCAAAAATTGCGAGAAATGACAAGATCTGTCGTGAGGGTGTCCCAGTTTCAATGCGCACGACTGTATATTTATCTATGACAGTGACAGAAACGTTAGCATTCTCGCGGCTGGTGGCGTAGGTCGCGGCCTAGCAACAGAACGTGATTCTATCTTATTACGTCACATTCCCGATCGAAACGCCCTTCGGTCTTTCGAATTCTGCATATTTAAACTCTTATTTCAAGAACCGCTTAACGAATTGATTTACAATTTTAAATATGGCTTATTTTTATGAAGTATTTTGGATAGGTAATAGAAATTTGATTGTTTTTTTTTTTAAATGAGCCCATTTTGCTGAAAAAGGCGAGACCGAGCTTCATTTACGTTTTTAACTTTTTTTGATTGGTTTTTCTGGGTTGCATACATATGACATACAAACTCTTCAATGCTTATTTCCATATTTTTATAATCTTGGCCTACACATGGCCACAAAATGTGTGCATATGACCCAAACAAAATGAAAACTCTCAAAAAACAAGACACAAAATGAAAATAGAAAATTACATGTCTTGCTCGATTCTCAAACTACGCAGGCTCACTTCAATATCTTCCTTCTACGAGGTGGAACTTTTGGAGTAAACTCTTTTTACCCCACTCCGTAATAGTCGAACGCTGAAAGAGCTACTACCATTTGCACGAAAAGCTTTACCCGAACGGCTGGAGTATTTTAGGTATGCACGGAGTGAATGGCGTGAGCATCCCGAACGCACCTTAGTAACAAACATTTGGCCCGATGAGCGTTGACCGTCATCTTTTCTTTCATTTTTTACTCTACGCCTACTTAATTTTATCGGGGGTAGGTAGTCATTGAAAGGTAGTAATAGTAGGTAATGCAATATCAGTAGTTGTTTAAATTGTGTGCCTTTTCTTTCCCCAGTAAATTAATACTGACCCTTGTACATTCTCAAATCGTCTGCCTTTAAGTATTACGCTTATTCAGTAACTAAACATTACAAGGAAAAAAAGGCAGACTGTAAAAAATTGCCAAAAAAATTTTTTTTGATTACAAGTTAAAAAAAGTTTTTTCGTATTCTGTATGCGATAGATTCGTCTGCCAAATTTTTTATTCTATATTAAAAATTATAAAGTTTATATCTAATCTAGTTTGAATCAGTAAAAAATTGTTCCGAGTTATCATAAAAATATTGTTAATTAACTAGTGCGTCTGAGACATTTGTACACCTGCAAAACGTCTGCCTAGTAAAATTCTTATAATTTTACTGATAACTGAGTCTAACTTGTGCTTGGCAGACTGTAAAAAATTGTTCTCAGTTACACGATTTTTTTTTACAAGATTACACGAGCATGCGTAAGCATATGACGGATTTGACAAACTTAATTTGTGTTCATGTCATTGGCAGACTGTAAAGAGTTGTTCCAAGAGACCATTTTTTTTGCAAACTAAAATTTATGTTTCAACATGCATTACCACGGCGCGAGAAATTTTTAATACAAATTCCAATAGCTTACGGCTGTAAATATGTCCCCTATCAAAGGCAGACTGTAAAAAATGAGTCCCTTTTTTCTGTCACTAGCTGCTGGGCTATTATATTACCTCACATAAATATGAATGATCTGTAGGAGTCCAGTTATCTCTTCTCGTCTTAATTAACCATTGTTTCCTTCTTTCGGGATCTCTTGGAAACATTTCATTACAAATCCCTTTTTTTGTAGAATTACTACAATTTATTAGACAATTAATTAGGACTACTAAAATACGAGTTTATAACTATTGCACGCTTTTAAAAAAGTAAACAAATACTAATATCAGAAACACTGTTCAATATACAATACTCAAAGTCACTTAAAACTACGTTATAATCGCCAAATTTTAAGATTTTACACAAAACTATTTCATATACACGCTATGCAAATGAGAATAAATTTGGATTTTGTCGCAAAAATGGCGGACAAATCACAATCACGTGATCCCGAAGAGCCAATCAAAAATAAGACCCCCATTGTCGCCACTGTCTTGTATAAAGCCACTGTAGTTCTGCCTATGAGAGTGACACATATCACTAAATGTACCGTGGTTTGCACATGTTTTACTTCTCTTGGGTTTATAAAGAAATGGAGCATTTTTGTCTGAAACCTTCTTGGTTTCATTTTAGGTGCAATTCGTGATTGGAACTCCCCCAGGTGGCGGCAGACGAAGATCTACGTCGAGCTCGTTGTGCGAGACGCCACCTCCTCCCAACTTGTGGACGGTCAGCCCCACAAGCTCCAAAAATTTGAATTCACCTCTGAGACGGTCTGGTAAGTTCTAAGATAATTTCATTTAACAATCATATAATTTTCACTATTTGTAAAACATTTTATTGCGATTTTTAAAAATATTTACCTAATTGCCTTGTTAATACTTGATGCATATTTGATGTTTCAGGAACGTCTCCTCCAATGTTGAGTGGCCCCCTGGCAAGAGTTCCTATCTTAAGCAGTCCAAATCTCAGCGACAATAACAATTTAGGTAACGATTCTTAAATGAAGTACTCTTATTATTGACCAAAAATATTAACTAACTTTAAATTGTATGCTAAATATTTAAAATAATATTTGTCATATTTTAATTTTGGGTACAGTTAAATTTCAATTTAATTTAATTATTGTTCATTAGATTCCGTAAATATGTATTTAGTTTAAAATTTAAATAAAATAATTAGTTTATACATACAGTATAGCTACAGTAAATCTGACCAACTTACATATTTATGTAAATATTAAGTACAACTTAGTAAACTGTATTAAATTGTCAGGCCCGCACAGCCACTAAAAGCAAAAATCAAAAAAGCTCATTCTAACGACTTGGTTTGCAATAGTTGATATATATGTATGGAGAATTTAGAATATAAATACTTGGGCGAAGCATAATAATTTGCCTTCTTTGACAAGGTCGCTCTCCAGTGATACCATTCTGCACGCGAGCAGTCACTCTCCCAGAGATATCGGAGATGGGCAACTACCATCACTTCTTTCAGAACGCTGAAACGGTCGCTAGCAACTGCGAGCCGCAACCCATAGCGTTTGCACCTGAATTGCCAGAAGAAACTTTATTAGAGGTCAGTTTATGTATAAAGTTAAAACAAAATTATATATACAGTGTGTCCGAGATTCGAGTCTCTATATGGGGATCTCGCTTATTATTAGAAATAGAGAAATGGTTACATGGATGCTTGTGAAGCGGTTCTGATTCTTTCGATTTTTGTGATATTTAAAAAATCTAAAACGTTGCATGTTTTCTCAATATTTTTAAATCTGTAAACGCTCTGCAAGATGGTGTTTTTAGATCTTGCATACGACGTTTCGTCTTCGCGAACTCATTATTAACTTTTTAATACGAACCTGTATTTTTAGGGCTATTTTCAAAAACTTTTGCTAAAACAACGATGTACCACACTTGTTAGAAAATTGGTTAGTAAAAGATTTTGCCATAAGAACCAATGCGTTAGAAAACGATTATCAGAGGATATATCTTTCCCTCCCTTACACACATTAGTTCTTATGGAACCATTTTGTACTAACCGCGTTATTTGCAAGTGCAACAAATCACCGCTTTTAAAGTAGTATGGGGCTTTTAAAATGTGTAATAAGAAATCTAGGTCCGTATTAGCACTATCTTTTAGAGGGGAACAAGTGGCTTTAAAAATATGTTTACAGATTTAAAAAATATTATCGCTCATTGAAACAAATAAAAAATTTTTAAAAGAAACCGCTACTTAGTATATTTCTTTGGTGCCTTACTCGCAACACTGGTCTTCAGATTGAATTTGTTTCATTATATGCAATAGTTCACACATAATGTCTAATATGATAATGAACAATAATGATTAAGTTAACTTCATGAATGCTCTGTCTACCAGTAAAGTAAAAAATGACATACCAAGTGCACCATTGATAAGGAGCTGTCTATAAGAGCTGTCTATAAGAAGCATTATTTAAAGTTATTCATATTACTTCTGAAGCTATGTTTGAAATGAAACGGATTTTGATTTTAATTACTTAATTATCTCCTGTTGCGCATAAAAAGACAATTAATTTAATTTTTACATGTGCAAATGTGATCGTACTTCTGTTTAAATAATACAAATTATTTTTCAAAATAAACATTGCAGAAAGAGCACAACGAAACCCTGGCCAAGATCAACTTCGTGCTGGCGCTGAGCACGTGCGTGGTTGAGCTAGCGGCCCAAAGGACGGCTCCAATCAACGTGTTAGTCAATAGGGGCTCGACGAACGCGACGCCGCTTCCGACCACTGAAGTGGAGCGGCGCACGGAGCAGATGGTCCTACTAGTCAGGGCACTGCAGCTGCTCAGCAGCGGCCTGGCGTTGGCGACCAAGCAGCTGAAGAGTGGCCAGCTACGGCCTAGCACTACCGTAAAGAACGGTAAGTGAAATGTTCTCAAATTTGCAATTGTTTGTTTAGCATTTTATTTGCGATAATTTCTGTTTTATATTATTACTGCAGTGTTTAGAATAGTGCTTAAGTTTTGATGTTACTTCTCTAAGTGTCTGAACATCGAACATGGGAAAAGGGATACTTTTGGTTACATCGTATCCTTGAGTAAAAAATGAATTCTTATAATTAATAATGGTTAGTTATACTGGGGATTTTATTAATCAACGTAGTTTTTGTCCTACGTTAGCGATATATCCAGGGGCAAGGTTTTCTGCTTAAACCCTAGATAGATGGATATATGTGTGGAGGAGGCGTCTTCGCCTTTATGTGTCACTGTGACCTGTAACGGGGCGTCCTACGTGAGCGATTTGCAGCGAACGCGAATCAGTGGCAATGTCGTGCGACTATATTAATTTTTCGTACGGCATCGAGAGCTTCGCGTTCGCTGCAAATCGCTCACCTAGGACGCCCCGTAAGATCTATTGCAACCCTCCTAGTACTTAGAGTATTGTGTCCAACCGTGTCTTCTTGATCAGACTCCAAAGTCTCGACAGTGGCACCATGGTGTAGCTTAAGGCTTCTGGATTGGTTGTCCCGCAGTTTCGAAGCGCAATCTCGAAAGTCCTTCACGGTGGCAGATAATGTGTTGCTGACTCCTCCCCTTCCTGGCAGAACCTACACAGGGTTTCATCCGCCAGGCTTATCAGACTCATATATGTCTCTTTAGTCGGCAGTGTCCTGTTAGTAGTTCCACTATGATTCTTATTGACTTCCGATTATAACTTAACAAGTCTGCTGTTAATTTTGTCGAAGGTTTGCTGATGAAACCTTTGGCATGGCAATGTCCCGGTAGATTAAACCACCACCTCTGGGACGCTTCTTCTATCCCTTTTTGAATGTATGTCTTGGCTATGGGCCTTGCGACTTCGCAAAATGGTTCTGGTCCTGTTAGTGGCTGGGAAGAGCCTTCTCGGGCTAATTCGTCTGCCATCTCGTTGCCTCCATAGCCTTCGTGTCCTGACACTATACTGCGGAGTGGAGCGGTCCGACGGCATGCCTAGGATTTTATCCTCCCTAATCTCGCAGTATAGTTTATTGTTTTCGGTGCCGTGTCCTCTTATTAGTGGTGTTTGACCTTGTGTTAGTCTCTAACAGACCGATTTGGCTTCGCCTTGTATGAGAACATGGAGTGGGGGTAGATTTAATAATACCTCCATCGCTGCTGTTGGCGTTGTGCTCATGGCTCCGGTAACACAGAGGCAAACTAGTCTCTGTGCCCCATTTCGCCTTCTCATCGCCTCTACCTCTCTGGTTTTTGCCCACCAGACGATTGCTCCATATGTTATCATGGGTGTAACCACCCTTGTGTATAACCAAAGAGAGTAATTTTCTGGTTCAATCCCCAGTTTTTTCCACACATTCGGTGGCTTTTTACGCCACTTTTTGGATGTGCGTGTTCCATGTAAGTTTTTGTTCAAAGATGACGCCCAGGTATTTGGCCTCTTTGGAGAAGGGTATAGCTTCTCCAGCTAGCCCCATTTGCTTTAGCCCTATTAAATCTCTACTTTTGATGAATGCCACCACTGTTGTTTTATGTCGATTAACTGACATTTTGTTCTTCTCTGAACCAGGAGTCTACAATGTTAAGGGGTCTTTGGCTTCTTTCCGATATGGTGCCCGTGAACTTTCCTCGCACCACAATATTCAAGTCATCTGCGTAGCCCAAACAGTGCAAGCCTTCCGCCCGAAGTTTTTGGATAAGACCATCCACTAGAAGGGCCTCTGTAGTGGGGATAATACTTCTCCTTGTAGACATCCTCTCCCGACTGCTGTGCCGCTTCGCCATAGGTGGATACGATAGTCCTATTTTTAAGGTTGGCCTCGATCCATTGACGCATGGTTCTTGGGACTTGTCTTCCTTCAAGGGCTCTTCCGATCGAATCTGGTGACGCGTGGTTGAAGGCGCCTTCTATATCTGGATCAGACATTGACCACCAGTACATTGAAAATTGCGTGATTTGTCAGGAGAATAGTTTTTTTGTGTCGCCCGTTGTCGAAAAAGACATTATCAATACAATAACAGATTTAAAATCATCGTTCTCTACAGGCCAAGATGACGTTTCAAGTAAAATACTAAAACATGTAAAAAGTTTGATATCCTTGCCATTAACACATACAGTTAATCGCTCCTTAGAAACGGGTATTTTCCCAAAAAAACTTAAAATAGCCATAGTAAAGCCGCTTCACAAAAAGGGTGATCCAACAGATGTTACAAACTTTCGTCCAATTAGCTTGTTGAGTTCTTTTTCCAAAGTATACGAAAAAACTATGTACAATAAATTTTGCTCGTTCTTAAGAAAGTACAATATCATACACTCGTCCCAGAATGGCTTTGTAAAGGGTAAAGGCTTAGAAACTGCCCTATTTTCATTTTTATACGAAGTAAACAGGATTATAGACAAGAAAGAAATTGGCATTGCCTTATATATTGACTTAAGTAAGGCGTTCGACACTTTAAGTCACGACATTTTACTAAAAAAATTAAATATTTACGGAGTTAGAGGGGTTCCCTTACAATGGTTTAAATCATACCTAGAGGGTCGAACGCAAATTGTCAAAATGTCATCTGACAAAGGTCCGATACTCTCGGACGTGGCGAATATTAATGTAGGGGTCCCACAAGGATCCATACTTGGGCCTTTGCTATTTATAATCTACGCCAACGATTTGCATAGTATTTTTAAACACTTGTCGGTTATTCTTATGTCATATGCTGACGATACAAATTTAATAATGAAGGTGTCACGTTGCGCTGACGTCGAGCCGGTTGTCAATCTAGTCTTCGCCAAAGCCAGTGAATGGATGTTTAAAAATAAATTAGTCATTAACAATGATAAGACTGCATGTATGTTGTTTAGGTCGGTAAGGTCAAACTTAAGTCTAAAGCGTATCAACCTCAATGGAAAACAAATAGACCTTCTGCAGGAAATAAGGCTCTTAGGATTGATAACTTATGTAAAAAGTTGTCATCTGTCTGTTTGGATTAAGAACAATGTCAAATCAGTGTAGTGACTCCATATTGAAAACTTTATATTACGCAAACTTTTATGCACATCTGAAATATGGCATTATTCATTGGGGTAGGGCCGCAAATGTTAACAGGGTTTTTATCCTACAAAAATATGCTATACGTATCATTAAAGGTTTAAATTTTGGCGAATCTTGTCGACAAGCCTTTAAGGATTTAAATTTTCTGACTGTTGCCGGTTTGTATATATATGAATTACTTTGTTTTGTCCAAAATAATATGACGTTGTTTCAAAAGAACTGTATCAATGGATCATATGACACCAGGAATAAAAAATTGTTGGTTGCTGACCAGCACTCCACGGCTCTTTACCAGAGAGGCGCTTATTATAATGGCTGTCTGTTTTATAATGCTTTACCTGACAATATTAAAGTGTCTCCGTCTCTAAATATTTTTAAAAATAAAACTAAAAAACTGCTTATTGACATGAGCCCTTATAATATAGCCGAATTTTTTGACAGAATTTAGTTGTGATTTTTTTTGTTTTGTTTATTACTCCTGAAATGGCTTGTTGTGAACTTGTATTATTTTAACTGTAAACACAAAAATGTATGTGCTGCTTTTAAATTAACAATTGTTAGTCTTATATTGTCAGATGTTTTATCACAAATTCTGAATGTCATTCAGTGAAAAGAAGAAAGGAAATGAATTATGTTCTTTGCACAATAAGTTTCTAAATGTGTAGTCTTTATATATTAGATTTATTCTATTGTTATCTTAGTTTTAAGGCATTTGACTCACTTTCTATGTAAATATGCATACGAAAATAAAGACCATTTCTATCTATATCGAGAAAAGGTGCTAGTGCATTTTTTTTTATCCTCTATGGTTTTCGATAGCAGCCTACTCAAATCGTCTAGGGCTAAGTCCGTAGATTTTCCTGCTCGGTATGCATATTGACAGTTGCTTAGCGGGTTGGCCTTTAGAGCACTATCTCTTACGTACTAACCCAAACTAACCTTTCAAGTGTATTCAGCATAAACGTCGATAGGCTGATGGGTCTGAATCACTTTGGTGTCTGGTCCGGTATCCTGTCTACCTTCGGCAGGTATATAACCTTAACCTGTTGCTATTTTGTAGGTATGAGTCCCCAAGCTATGCAGCCTCTGAAGATCTTACAGAGGGACCAATCTATCATGTCCTCTTTGTAGAAGTACTGGATATATCTCATCTAACCCTGGCGATTTGTACGGTTGAAATTGTCTTACTGCCCATCTGACCTTAGGAAGCGTTATGATGTCCGCAGCTAGCCTCCAATCTTGCTTCGTTGGCCTTCTTTTAGGAGGCTCTTCGAGCACTGTGGTTTCCGTCATCTGAATTGACGCTGGAAAGTGGGCTTTAATGAGAAGCTTCAGACTTTCCTCGCATGTTTTTGTGTATTCGTCATAGTTCGACTCGATTTGTAAAGTTTCCTTTTGCGCTCTTGTGTATCTTTGCACATATGGGGGTCTCGTTCACCCTTTTGCAAAATATCCTCCATGAAACTCTTTTTGCCTGGCGGATTTCTTTGTTGTATTCCGTAAGGACTACCCTTTATAGATCCAACTCATTTGTCTTCTTGGCTTTTGTGAAAAGCCTTCTTACGCTCTCCCTAAGCTTATTAAGCCTAGCGGGTTACCCTCTTGTTTCCAAGTATTTTCTAGGCAATTTTCATTTTCATGGTATGCTGTATCAACTGCTTCCGTCACCTTTTCGACTGCCGTCTCTAAACCTCTCGTGTCTTTTGTATCTACTGTGATTCCTTGGAGACCTTCGCTGAGGGATTGTAAGTATCCTTCCCAGTTTGTGTCTCTTGGATTTCTGAACAATACTTCTTTGATCACGGGGGTCTTTATGTCAAACCTTATGTATCTATCATATGAGCACGATGGTTCTTGTGACACGTGCCGGTTGACAATTTTTCACATCCTATTTGTACAGATGGTCACATCCAGGAGCTCTCGTCGGATTGCGGTGATGAAAGTGGGTTCAGAGCCCCTGTTGGCTATTTCTAACCCTGCTGAAAAAATAAATTGGTGTAGTACCTCACCTTTAGCGTTTGTGTCCATGTTGCCCCATAGAACGTGGTGTGCGTTCGCGTCGCACCCGGCTACTAGTTGTAGTTTTCTTTACAAGCAGTAGGGCATAACATTCTTTAGGACCTGCGGTGGACACGGTTTCTCCTCCCCAAGGAAGGCGGAACATACTATTCAGCTTTTGAGCTCCTCTTCCGTGGTGGTTGTTTAGATAGCTGTAACAAAATCCCCGGAGCAAAGCTCTGGAATTAGTGCACAATTAACTCTATTACTGTAAATTATGCAGGCCCGTGGTCTTTTAGCCGACCTGTCGTACAATAATTTACCTTGTTTTGTTGTTAGGCCAGCCACTTGGCCACCGTGTTGGCTTTTGCAGGAGGGCGATGTCGATGCCTTTTTTTTCAAATATCCGGCATAGCGTGACTGAAGCAGCCTTGGCATGGCTGAAGATTTACTTGCAAGAGCCTTATTTCTCCCCTCATTTTATATGTGGAAGTTCTGGGTGAGTGCCTCCGTCCTCCACTTCCAAGGCGGCCTGTCTTCTCCATCGGACTTATGCCTTGAAGGTTGAATCCTTCGCCCCCCCCCCCCCCCCCCCTTCCTCTTCGGATTTGTCTGCCCCTAGGAGCTGGATTGTTCCCGAGGCTTTCTCGGTATCGCTGGCTATTCCTTATTCCTTCACCCGGAATTTGATTCTTCCTATGCCGAAGAGGGGCTGCATTCCCAGCTTCCTTAACACATTGAAGGAGTCTTTGTCCATGAAGAAGGTGCATACTTGGCCATGGTCGGTTGATGTTTTCCCAAAGACTGTCCACAGTCGCGTGTTCAGCCCATGGTTCCCCACCTGCAGTCTCTTGAGGACTCTGTCACCCTCAAGTCTTTCCCCCTTCGTCGGGTCTATAAACCGTGCAGGGGCATGGTTTTGGGACTTCATCCCCTTCTAAAGCCTTTAGCTCTGCTCCAGCCCAGGGTTTCAGTGTTGGGATTATTTCCTTAACCCATCGAGCGCTGTCTCGTCAGCACACGTGATTATGAGATATCCCGACCTATGTGTACACTTAAGGAGGCGTACTTGTGATCCTTCTAGGGTTTTATTCGGCGTCATCTTGCTAATTTGAAATGACTTCCATATACTTCAAATTTGCCGCTGAGTTGAGATGTCCACTGTTGGGCGATCTGAATAATAGCTTCCCTCCATTCGTTCAGGATGCATATTGCAAAAAAATCTTATTTAAATAACTTTATTTATTTGGGTTTATATTAAACCTACATTTTAACTCAAATCACTGATATTAACAGTTAGAATTTTAAGGTATTTTATCCATGTCGTTGGTCGAATTCGTTGAATTTATTAATAGATATTTGTTTCAAGTACCTATCTTTTTAGCTTGTATGAAGTATGCGTCTTATAACTTTTTAGTTGTCTCGACATTGAACTCCAAGTTCCGATCCACACTTATGGAATGCAAGCAACTAAACTCCTCCGGATTGCTGAACAAAATTGGAACAACAGACATTACGGCTGACAAAATAATCTACAATCACGCTATTCAAATGGTAAGTGGTTTTAATAAGTATGAACACTAAGAACTGAGGAGCTGTATTTCGTATTTCGTTTTGAATGGACTGAATAAAGATGTAAAAATACCCTACAAATAATCCCGCAATAACTAATTTTGATACTAATTTCCAAAAGTTTATTTGGACGGGTGGTATATCAAATTATATGGATTAATTAGCCATATAATTCAAAAACCGTGGAACGAATTTATTCCTTTCCTGAAAAAAAAATGTAGAATAACCTCTAAATTCCTCAGGAATACTAAGCGATAATGAACTGGATAGTTTAAAATAAAGTTCATTGTTTTACACTCCAATCTTAGTTTGTCTCGATTTTGTTACCTGGCTCATTTAGTTTTATCTATGAACCTTATAGCATCACAGAGCAAATAGATAAAAATTTTAAATATCAAAACCCATGTTAAAAGTATAAAAAGTAGAGAAGTAAAAGACAGGTTTTAGAGACATTTCAAATTTAATTTGAAGTGGCCTCCTAATCTACTGTTTTCTTCCTTCATGTTTGGAACCATAAAATAGAGTATATTTTTAGTAAGAGTTTATGTTTTTTGAGATATATTCACTTTGTTAAAAGCTTGTAATTAAGGCACAGTATGTTAAACTTGCAAAGTAAACAAATTTTACTTAAAGTAAGTAATATATAGGCAGAGAAGACGGTTACAAGTATATTATAGGATTTTCATCATAAAATAGTTGTTCTTCTGGTATAAACTATTTTACACAGTGCACAATAA